>CABPRJ010001462.1:231184-373899 GCA_902439185.1 Cinara cedri | reverse complement strand
ACAAAAAAAAAAAAAAAAAAAAAAAAACCGAAATTGATTTAAACAGAAACCATTTTTGCGTAAATAATTTCAATTTCCGACCGGTAATTAAAAGAATTGCAAAACAAAACGACATTAACTATACACCAACTTGCCAAATACGTTATCAAAAACTACCCAAGAAGTTCATAATTGAACAATTTTCTGGTCAAAAACGTATTTATACATAGAAAAAGAAGCATTATTCATAAGCTAAGATTATATTATATTGTGCAGGGCACAGGAGTAAAATGACAGTAGTTCATTTTCTATTGTAGGTAGCACAAAATTTCTGTACAGCTGCATGGATTACATTATTTTTTAACCAGTACATTAAATACACTGAATATTATCCAAACGAAACATTTGTTCACCGGATAGAACTCAACATTCGATAATGTAGCCCCAAAAAACCATCATTTGGTACCATTACTCCAAATAAAAAAAAAAAAAAATGTACTACTACTCTTCTTCCACGTTATTATGTTCGGATTTTATATGAAGCTGTTCCACTGTGTGGCGAGATTAATAACACAACTAAAAATACTATTACAAAACAACATTATGCGCGTAAATCTCACTGCGTATAGAGGTGCGCTGCAGTTTGTCATTGTGCCGTCATCGTCGTATCACACGCACAAAGTTAAATAGATAAACTACCATCGTTTCGCGAAAAACGCCTATACGTATACCGTATCTAACCTAAATGTTATAGACGACATTTTATCGATATTAGATATGTTCGGCGCACTATAATATATTATTAGGAGTAGGTATACACTATGGGTACTCTCCAATTCCCACGGCTCGTTTCTCGTACATACCCATCACCCATGTATATTATGCACAGATGTACTTATATTTTATACACACAAGAGATCAGTCAACGCGGGTCGTGACAAGTTTTGTGCATTTTACGCGGGCGTTATCGACGAGAAACACACGCTGTTTATATCCCTGTGTGTCATCACTGTAGTAAAGTATTAGGCGAGCAAAACGTATAAATCATCCTGCAGCCGTCTGATTCGATATTAATTTTTTTTTTTTTTTTTGATTTTCTGCCCTATAACGTTTGTATATATGACATATATAAATAAAATAAAGCCCGATTTTATTTTTATTTCGCATCGTTGTTGCGCGCGAATTGAAGTGGGGGGGGAGGGGAAGGAAAAGATAAAACGAGAGAGAGCGCGGGTAAAAAGAAACATTTCTCGGCGCTTTCCTGCAAACAAAATTATTCACTATTGGTTAGTCTTGCCTCGCATACAATTGATTGCGTTCAAATGTGTTTTATTTTTATTTTCTGTTTGCGTAATCATCATCCATGTAGAACATAGTTTCATCCCCTTATCCTGCACCAGTCTCCTGCAGAATTTAACGGTAATCATATTTTTGCATTACTTGTTTTCTTCTTTTTAATAATTTACATTGTTTTTTTTTTTTTTTTATACAAAACTCAAATGAACGCTTAATGCAGTTGCATAAATATTATCTATCTTATTAGTTAAAATTACACGACGATCTCTAAATATTTGTATTTTATTCTCGAGATTGACTTAGTTATTTTTTGTCTTTTAGAAAATGATAATTCTACTCTTATTCTATTCTTCAATTTTTTAAATGAGTGAAAGATCTAAAATTACATTGAAGAGTAACTTTTTGGTTTTACGTGAACAAATTTTTGATCGAATTTCTCGAGAATATTTTGTGATAAAAACCCTAGGTCATGTTCAAATTTTAATGAAAATGAATTTTAATAATTTTGGGTCGATAAATTGTCATATTTTAAAAAAACTGTTAAAATTACCTACATGCAATCTGGTTAAATTTAATTAGTAAAAAAAATAACTTAATTTAACCTACTAAAACAAAGTTATAGGTTAGAAAAAAAAAATCTGAGAAATGAACCACCGTTTTTACCATTATTATTTTTGAGCCAATGATTGAATATTATTCATTAATTATTTTTCGATCATCGTTCGTGGCATTTTTCATGCATTGCAATTTTCCCATCGATAATCGAAACGGTTTTTTTTTCAGACCGTATCATTATATTTTTATTATACATTTATATATATTCAATGTTTGTCGCAGTAAATTAATGTCACCTATTTTTTATTACTGTCATCGTTATCAAACGACGATAATGTTATTATTATAATATTGTTATTTATCTTTATATCATTATATATTTAAATTATTGTCACTAACGATGTATAAAGGGTCGTGCAGCACAAGGTACAACCAATACTCAGTATATTGTATACTATATGTAACGGGGTGTTCAGCACGACGTTAAGATACTCATTATTTCGGAAAAAGTATTAACTTTTTTTATGTTGGATTTTTAGACAATTTAAGAAACAATCAGCTCGAAAATTAAAACTAACTGAAATAAAATGTTACATAGGTAACATTTATTTTTTATCGCCCTTTATTTTAGGATTAAACCCAACCCCTAAACCCCTAAACTGTTTGTTTTCAAACAGTAACCTATGTTAAAATTACATAAATAGATGACGTTTTAGTTTAAATACATTTTGGTGTTGACGTTTGTAATTTCCGCAGACCCGTTGATTAGATTTTAGGGAAACTTTTAAGTTTGTCGTTTTGTAGCAAGGAGTAACAGTCCTCGTATTGAGGAAGTGGGAGACAAGGGGAATCTGTACTAAAACTAATTTTTCAGAAATTGTCTACTATTTATTTTAAGTGTAACGCATGAAACGTTGAGCTAAATAAATGCAAGGGACGAACATCTGTATTAGGTTTTCTCTTAGTAACTTCTTTATTTTTCCAATTCGAGCACTGGAGTGACAGTAATGTAACAATATTCGAACGCCGCCCCACCACACAAATTATGTTCCACTTCTCTCTCACTACTCGTAAAACGGCCGCAAAATGTATTCTAGCGGTATGTAGAAACGGAGAAAAACGAATAAATATTTTGAAGATGTCTAAATTATTAATTTGTTTTATAGTAGCAATTTGCTTCATTTTTTCCGACTACATATAAGGGAATATACTGATTTCTGAGCACGAACATATTAATATAACATCATGGTTAGATTAGATTCAAGTGATAACTATAATGATAAACAACTGTATTTATTTAAAATAATTCTACATCACCTATCGTTGGTTAATAAATGACACATGTGCCCGTATCATAGCTATAGTTATAAAAGAATACAAATTATTTACATATTTCAATGATTCATAATTTACGGTTTACGCTGATATTATATTGTTGATTACACATTTTAGAAAATGTGTGCGAAAAAAAATTATAATATACATATATTACATATATTACACTAGTATATTGTGTTTCAGTGACGCTGATCGCTTTGTATTAACAAATATATTAACTCCAAATGTATTAACATTTCGCCACCCCAGGAAAATATCCCGATTGACGCCTCCCTCGAATACGGCCCTGAATTTATATGCGATAAAACCGCATACATTTCAGTTGAAAGTCAATTCCTATAATATTGTTTTTGGTGTTCGAATATAGACGTTAAATGCGTTTGAAATACCGTATATAGTGTGTATAGCAATGCACTTGTTAAAAAAAAAAACCTAGTCGATATCGGTCTTTATTTTGTTACGTCACGCAAAAACAAAAAAATAACAACGGTTTTACCTACTACTCGTCATTCATGATATTTCGTAGACATAGCATTATAATGGAGTAGGTGCGAAGAAGATGGTTAACAAACTGCATACTATTGTATTGTCTCGTGTAGTCTTGGTTACTTTTAATGATGTAGTACGATAAGATATTTTCGTTTTTCGTTCCCGAGTACGATTTTCAACCGTAAACGCACAATATACTTTTATTGAAATAATGATTACATACTGTGACGACAAAAGTTGTCATCTAAATATATTGTTTATCCGACACGTATTTTTCTATCCAATAATAATGTTTACGAATTTTGTTTTGTATTTTTGTCGTTTACTAAAATTGTTTACATTTTTTTTCCTAATATTTTGAACATAACTTTTTATTATATATTTTAATGGTGCAATATAACGACGTTTACTATATAGTAATATAGTATTTTATTTTTATCGATTACAGTAAAAAACAGCCCTTATAACCGGTGAATATAATATGATTTGCCGACCCGTTATCGTATCCCCGTGAATGGTGTTCATCTCATCGTGTCACCCTGCCATATCACTGATTGCGCTAGTCAGATTTAAGCCATACAAATTTGTGTTATAATTCTAATTGTATTCACTATTCACTTATTTATTATTGCTAAAGCGCTGTTAACATGACGGTTAAGGTCATTTATTTATATATTGTTCAAATTGATTTGTTTCGAAACGTTACCACCAAAATTATACCAAAAGCATTGACGTCCCCTTTATATTTTATACATACTACCGTACTCAGTCTATATAGGGATCACCACACCGGTAAATTATATCCACGTGGTCAGCGACCTCATTATCCCTTTATTGAGGCCTTGCACACATCGAATGTTATGTTTATAATTCATTAAATTTAATACATGAATGAACTATGATAGGTACCAAATAAAAATCTACTAAACTATTGATTGACATTTTGTTACTGAATTTTTGTTATTGGTAAATAATAATTAAAGTTGATAATATTTATATATTGTCCAATGTTGGCCTGGCCATGTTCGCTAAGCCGCGAACGTATCTGGAGCCCTCAGTCGTATTTGGGTCCGAAGGCCTCTTAGGCCCTAAGATTTATAAAATATCGTCATTTAACAACTGGCTGTCTTTTGTGCAGAATTTAAATATAAATAGTATTTATTTATATATTTATTTACGAGTATTAACCATTTAATAAGTTTGCATTTACTTTATTATTTTATTATTAATAATATTGTACAAACGAGTGCATTTATACATAAATTACTGAAACCTAAAATGCCGTGGAAATTACTTTTGAAAATATAAAATATTAATATATTTTGTCAAGAAATATATTTTTATATTTTAGAAATATTACCAACTCATAAAATTGACTTCCGACCTAATGTCTCATTGATTTGCATGGCCTTCCATTTGGATTTTTATTCATGGAGATAAATGGAAAATTCAAAGGGACTTAAAACAATTGCTCCAGGGGCCTTTGGTGTGCCAGACTGATACTGTAGGTTCCTAGTTATTGTGAAATGTAGTTGATATTTCCCCCGTTAAAAAAAAGTCTAACGAGAAAGACAATTTCACCGAACAAAACTTCAAACTTCAATAATGTGAATTCGTTTAGGGGCCTTAGGCCATCACTATTCGAGCAGCTCATATAGGAATTTCATTCGAAAATACACTCCGGTTTGTAATGCGAAAACCACGTCTAGTATAGTAGATCAGACGGGAAAAATTGAATTGCGTTTTTTCGTTCCTCCCGTGAATGTTTGCTTTCCTGTTACTACAGGAGAAGAACAATAATAACATATCGAACTATGGCACGTGCGTTTAAAATGCATTCCATTTATGCTTACGGATGGAGAAAATCCTTTCTACGTCGGTTTACGTGGCCGCGCCATCACACAATGTTTTATCCTGATTGATGTATTTTCCCCGGAGAACCTATTCGGTTCTCCGTATAGGTATAAGTATTACTGCTTTTTAAATATGCATTTATCATACGGTGCAGGAGTTTTATTGCCTCTTATCGGTCACAATTATTATTATAATACGCCCGTCGCCCGTCAGTCGTCGCTTCCTTACGTCACGGAAACATTTCCGTCGGTCGTATTTTCTGCAGTGCACGTCACGCAGTAAACCGTTTTGTCCGGGATACTATCATGAAAATCTTTTGGAAATTCAAAACGACATCTGCAAAAAATGATACTTTGAATTTGATTCCGGAACGAAAATAAAAACATTGGTCGCAAAACATAGGGGGACATTTTTAACTTTGGCCCCCACATTTTATGGACATAATAGAGCTCACCTAGAACTTTAGATCTTTTACTTTTTGAAATCATTTTAGACCAACAGTATTGTCACGGTGATATTAAACATACATGTACCTTTAGTTATTTTATATGAGTTAACAATTAGTTAGGATTTACTGATGGTTGAGCAAGTTGAAAGCAGTTGCCAAAAACTGCATTCAAAATGCTCCAAGTAACGATAGATCAATACCAAAATATTCAACAAGTTAATTCAGTATAATTTCAAAATAAATTCAAACTTCTCAACTTGGCTCCGAGTAAACCATTTTCCTCGATGTTTTTCGAGAGATAATTTTCTAAGTTCTAATTTATTATTCCTGCACGACTATATAAACTAATCCATCAATAATCAGGTTTTCCGTGCAATATCAAGTACCTTCATCGGAATTTTACAATATAAAGCCGCAGTTTGGAAACCATCGTGGCAGCGATATAACCTTATCTATTTATACACTTTATAGACTGCATAGCTACATTATTTCAAGAACACTTACACCATTTGATATTTGTTTTGGTTGGACTTTGGGAGAGGCCCAGAATCCTTGAACTCCCTTGGACTCCCTTGAACTCCCTTGGACCCCCGTAAATACGTCACTAGAAACCCTTCCTCCAACATAAGAAAAAACACTAAACCATTAGTTTTTTTTTTATTTGTAATTATTAACCTAACCTACGGCTATTTGTTAGTACTCCAGGCCGTTAAAATAAAATATAGGTACCTAACTATTTAATTAGATTCTGCGAATTCATATATGTATAAGAATTTAATGATGACCTGTTTCTTATTGCAGTTTATATAGTATATTTGTATTTGTTTATACTAAGAAAAAAGGTTTAAAAATAAAATAAATAAACAATATTATTATTATTATTATGTTAATATTAGATGGTGTGTAATTATATTGCACTTAGTTGTATTATAAAATATTATACTTACCTATTACAGCAGTAGTACTTATGAGAGAGTTTTTTTTTTTTTATTAATTCATTTTAACGAGGATACGAGAGTTATTTATAATAATATATTACATAGACTAGGTAGGTACCTAATAAAAACGGTACCTATATAAATCATTTCGAGAAAAGTTACATAAATCATATTTCCTTTTTTTTTCTTTTTACAAGTTTTTTTTTGTATTCAATGTAGAGCTGGGCCTATTACTTAATTGGTAAATATGTTAAATACCGTAAAAGTGCGCGTGTGCGTTATTTATTATTTATTATACCTTAATGGTCTAGTTGTGTACCTACCTGCAGCCCTTGCGTTTTTTTAATGATGATATTAAATATAAAAAAAAAAAAATTTGATGTTTATTTTGTTCTTCTAATTGTATAATATTATAATGTAGTCATGTCATTTTAGCGATTTCTGACTCGGTGTTGGGGAGGGCAAAAATAAAAATAACGTACACCTACGAATAAAATGTTTTAATGCTCAATATAGATAAAATCGTGTTATAATCTAGTCGCCATATGTCAAATAGAGTGGGAGTACCTAAGAAACGCTGATTATCGATACGTATTTTACATTTTGCAACATATTTAATGATGTTACGGTACCTATTTCTATTCACATACGTCAATTACACTCACTTCCTCAACAACTACCACTACGTATTTATTTAGTATCGAGTAAAGTTGATCGTGAAGATTTGTGTATAATATTGTAGTGTAACATTATCTTATAGATATAGACGGTGAAGTAACAATTATTGTCAAGTACAAATGAATATCGAGCGTGCTGTTATTGATAAAGGGTTCCTACTCTATATAATAATATGGAGTAAGACTAAGACAAACACGTTCTAGTCAGCGTACCAGACCTATGTGGACTACGTGCTAATACACTTCGGATACAATATTCCAGTAGATATTATTAATTAATATACTAACGATACCTCCTTGATAAAGCCGTCAGGTTAGGTTACCAAAAACATAGATTTATATTAAAATGTCTCTTGTAAATGCAAGAAAGAGTATACAAGAGTATAAGAATGAAACCTGCAACTGTAAGAAAGGCATACATAGGCAATTTATTACTCTTCCCTACTTCTCCGGTCTAAATTTTAAACTATTATAACTCATAAATGGTAAATCTGATTTAAGTGTTATGGTTATCAAAATTTCTAGAAAAATATTCTCTATTCAAATCTGAGTTCAATGGGGGGGAGGGTTCCAATTTTAAAATCAAAATTATGCACTCATTTAAAGTATATGGGGTAGGGAGTAGGGGTAAAACATTAAAAATGGTTTTAAAATAAAGCCTTAACGATTCCATAATGATTAGAAAAAACATAAATCAAATTCACTTAAAATCCTCTGAGATAATTGCTGGTTCGTAATAAAAATATCACTCGTTATATGTCATATTATGGTAAAATAATTAAATAGGCATTATATATTATCTTTAATAATATTTGTTTACTGTACCGATTTTCCCGTTTTTTTCTACGTTTTCCCCGGTTTTCCCATGTTATTTCCCCTGGTTTTTCACATTTACTGGGAAAACTCTTGAAAAAATAGAAAAATGGCCTCTTTAAACGTTGATTTCCTTTTAGTAAAAGTGCTACACGTAAAAGTCGGAACAAGTTCTCTGGTAGAATAGTTGTCCACAGAAAACCTTTTTATGAATCGTTCAAACCCCTTTATATTTTTTTTTTTTTATAAAATCCTTCAAAAATTCTATTACTTATACAAATTATATTATACAAAATTATAAGGAATACCAATTTTCATAACTTTAGTGACTCTCTCCAATTAATAATCGTGACCTAGGTTATAACCTACTCATCTACCTACCACCTAACCTACCACTGATCTAGAGGTTTGACCTATTCATATTAGTAAACTCGAATGAGACAGTAAAGATTCAAGATTAAAAAGTGGCATTTTTTTTACAATTTTTGAAACAACCGTAATATTTTTTGTAAACTAATATTGAAATAAATAAACAATATGTGTTATTCCCTAGATAAATTTGTGTTTTTTAATTTTCACTATAGGTTTAATCGAGATTTTTAAATGATCTTGCGGTACAATATATGTGTGTTGTAAGAACTTTCAATTAATACTTCATCGTGCCAAGCATCGTTCCATGCTTCAATAAATACGTAAAAAACGTGCCTCGCTTTAAAGTGGGTATATGCTATTAATCATTTTTTTTCATGTTTTCCATTGGTTATCTTTTTTCAGTTCATTTTATACAAGCATGTTTTTTTTTCTTTTAATATTATGTATTTTATTTATACGCACATTTACTGATTGAACTTCTATAAATGAGTAGTTTAGTTAATAGTGTTATAGCCATCCCTGAATTGTCTGCATTAGGATGTTTTACATGCCGGTTGCAATATCACACACGGGAAGGTCAACGGATTTTACATATTTTTCTGAATTGTTAAAAAAAAAAAATTAATGCAACACAATTATTATTGTCATAATCGGTTATTATCGGTGTGTTGTATATTAATACTATTAGACATGCAATTTTTTATGCACGATTTTTAATCTGTTCGTAAATCGTCCTAGAACATATAGGTATAATAGAATATCACGGCGGATACATTTCACATAAAGAATGCAAATTTGAAATACCGATTTGGGAATGATAGCAAACACACAACAAAAACGGCACACACAAACAAGTATAATAATATAAAAATGATTTCGAATCTAACTATTGGGCGGGGGGAAGAAGGACAGGAAGCTTAAAGTCAGCGTATAATATTATGATGCGGTTTATCATCCGCAGCATTGTACATATATGATTTGTGGACAAAAGCGCGTTTGTTCATTTGTGTACATAGTTACATATTACAGTCCAAGAAACATTATGGTCGTGATACAATATTATATCTGTGTTTTCCTTTACGTAAGTATTAACTTCGAGTATATTATTGTTATTATTGTTTTAGCATAGTTTTTAATCAAAAAATAAAAATAGATAAATAATAGTAATAATAAAAATACTAAATAATAACTGTAAAAAATAACAGTCGGAAACAACGTTTTTTTTGTCAAAAGATAAGGGATAAGACTAGGGACTCGTCCCCCCAGAAATCGTTTGTTTTATTCGTTATTTCGGTTGTTTTGTTATATAAAATCGTTCTAAAAATTATTCGTACTCCCTCCGAAATTTATTCCTGGCTACGGCACAGATAAAATAATTATATATTATTTGCTCGGACATTTCGAAATAATAAAATATGTTATTTATATTATTTTTGGGGATAACTCATACGTACATATAGATTTGCAAGTATACATTATAATATTATATAATATCATCATCAAATATTAAATAATTTTTCAGTAACGCGTAGATTGAGGGGATTATTTATTGATTTTTTTTAGTAAGTTTTTGTTTAATAGGGAGGAGGAGAAACGAGCAATAACGGTTTCTATTCATTTTGATTATTAATTTTTTTTTTTTTTTTTTGTATTCAGTGAATAGTATCATAAAAACAGAAAGTTTCACTTTATATTTATAATTTAACCGTTTTATAGGCATGATACGATTTTCAAAATATTCAGATTTATTTAAGCTAGTTTTTTTTCGGATAAAATGTATACATGATTTATTTTAAATTGTACTTATAGTGATAAAAAAAAGTTATTTTTATGAGCGTTTTAAGTTTGAGTTAATGATGAAAATGATTAATATGCGAACAATTACAATTTATTTTGTAGATACAATTGCCAATTCAAACTGCGCTCAGAATCGTTTTCAGTTTACAATGATATTTCGTTGTATGCAGTATATTATTAACCATGTTACCCTATACATATCTTACTTTCTAAACTTTCTAAAACCAATGAGGTACTTACCTATCGAAAATCTACCGAAAATGTTGCACTAATTAAAAAAAAAAAACTAGAATATTTTGTAACATTTTGAGTCTAGTTGCATGGAGAAGGTAATTTTATGATTTTCATTGTATTGGAAAATGTACTTTATGTAAAATGTATTTTTTTTTTTGTTATTTAATTAAAACTAATAGTAGAAACTTAAAACTTTTAAAGAAGACTTATAATAGTAATCTTATGTAAAAGTGGTAAAATTTTCAAAATATTCCAGTGATTTGTCAGCTATTTTTACAGGTATTTGAAATGTTTGAGTTATTTAGTTTTTATTTGGTTTATATGTGAATAAAATCGTTTTAACCGAGGAGAAATGCTTGAAAATTGTTTAAAATGTTGATTATAAATTGCAGATAGTGGTAAAAAAAAAAAAAAGTTGAACGTAATTTAGTAGATTTTTTTATAAAAATTTAAGATTTAATTTCGATGAAAATCGTAAAATGTACGGCATTTATAACGTGCTTAACCGAACTTCGCTCAGAATAGTATTTCGTTGAAATAACAATTAATCGATTTCATATAGTTATAAATTAAATAACTCTAAGCATTCTATTTTTCCAAATTTTCACCTATAGCAGTAACACGCACGTCTTTAGTATTAAACTTTCGTTTTTTTTTTTTTTTTTCTATATAAACGAACATTATTATTTTATTTTATTCCCATCAATGTCGTGTTGGTTTTTATTTAATCCGCGTTTTACGCCGATAGATATATTTTAGTGAAGGGAAGCAGGCGGTTTCGTATATGATCCCTTCTAACTCCTGCAGCAGTCTGTCATCAGTCGTGTCTTTCGTTCGTGTAATAAAGATTCCCACTAGGAAATCTCTAATGGAATTCGGACATAACACGTTTTCGTATTTTATATTATATATTATTTATAGTTTTCTCGTATATATATATATATAAGCACATTAAGACGACGTTTTTATTTTTTAGTAGTGAAAATGTATGTTACTCGCGTGTGTCAATTTTGTCGGACTTTTGGTTTTAATTGTAGCTATCTATATACGAACTGCAGTTTTAAATTGCCGACTGTTGTAACACCATCATTTTGTCGATTTTTTGATGTACGCCGTCGTCGTCGCCGTGCGCCGTCGTTTCGTCGATTGCTCTCCAAATCGCTGTTCAAACACACTGCACATATACGTATAACATCCGTAATTCGTCATGAATTCTCTCGAGACACGTGATTGGCGAGTCCTTTAAGTTCGCAATTACAAGTCAAGGGGTTTTCTCCGGCTGTACTCCTATATATGGCTATATAATATAAGTCCAAGTGGTCGTTTTCCCATATTTTACGCACAGATTGCCGCGGCTAAATTTGTATCTATTCATATATACGCAGTCGCTACCTACTACTAGTTTTATGTACGTTCAATAGTTCGAAATATGCAATAAAATATTTGTATATTATAATATTATTTTTTTCAACAATAGTTTTATAAATTCAATTTGTTTTTAAATCAATATTTTATAACTATAGACTATTGTAGGCTAAGGTATTGTAATAATGAAAAAAAGGGGGTATAATAGGGGGGGAATAATAATATGTAAATAATGATAAAGATAATAATATAATATAAGATAAATGAGGTGTTTTAATTTGATACCTATGTTAAATCTGGTATTTGAATCCTTCCTCCAGCTATTCGGAATGCTATTCGGAAGTCGATAGTCCGAGAATAATGTGTCGAAATACACAATAGTTATCAAACTGATGATTTAATTTAAATTAAAAATTGCACTGGATATTTTACTAGTAAATGTCGTGATAATTAGCCGGTAATTTTAGTGAATATTGACACAATATACTAATGTGAGAGTTTGACTTGATTTTAAAGACAATTATTAACAATGCGTTTAGTTGTTCAATACTTTATATCTGTACCAGTGTTCTGTTTAGTTATACACAGTGAAAACAACGTTTTAATTAAAATTACTGAAATATCATTCATCTTACTTGCTTACATCAGAGCAAATCTACAGCATCATGATGATTTGAAGAAAAATGTCATATTGGACTTGACACTGAGGCAGACCAATAATGGAATACACGAAAAGAAATTATGATATATATATAAATATATACTGATAAGGATAGGGTAGTTACAACGATTTAATGGATTAATTAGGATACCATGGGAAGACATGATGGGGATCTGTAACAAATCAATCTGAAAACCAAAAACTAAATTATTATAATGTTTGAGGTAGTTACATCGAATGCAAATACGACTTTGTACGACTTCACCAATATGTTTGCGATGGAATTCGTCTTCCAATAACAAGGTCTTGCGTTTAAGTTAGGTTACTCTTGTAATCTATGTCACTTCGTATGACATAACCTACGGAGTAAATGTGTGCATTTTTTCTTTTTTAATTTCTGATTATATATATTTGAAGCTGAAGAAAATATTTTGAGAAAATGTCGAAAAAAATATGTAAATATCACGAAAAACATCAATACCTACGCTTACTAGCTGGATACACAGTGATTTTTATGAAAAAAAGTTGTACAACCTAACTTAAAAGTTTTAAAACAGCGTTAAAATAATACATTTGCATATCGGTTTGAAAAAGTTTAGAAGAAAAAAAAAATCGTCAATATTATAATATATACAATTTTAACTAATATTGATGAGAATAAGAGTTTTCATTTTAACAGGAAATTCTATACTTAACGTAAAATTTATACCGGCAGTTCTAAATAAATGCACGAGGAAAACAAAATAATTTTAGTCGTGAAATAAATAAAATGACATTTGTTTAAAAGTTTTCATTGAAATTAAAACAAAAATTAATAACGGACAGTGATCCGGTACTGAACACTGAACACTCGGTATTCAGTCCGACAGCACTTTTTATAAATATTATATATTTGATAAACTTTCATATAATTTTTGAATTTTAGACTTTAGTTTTTTAATTATAATTTGTAATGCATAAAAAAAAAAAAATTATAATTTGTCTGTTTTAAAAAAAAGTTTCGAATAAAATAATATTGTAATATTATTTTATTAAGAATAATGGTTTCGTCAAGTTATTTATAATAGTTTTTGTGAGCGGTTTTAGTGAAAAACACTACGAGAGAAGTCGATTCAAATAAAAATGTTCTTTGACGTAGTCAAATTATGTATTTCATAATATGAATCCCAATCTCAACCCCCCTCCAAATGGAGCCAGATTGATGCAATTGTTCATATGCATTTCGTTAGTATAAGAACATGACTCTTACATGTTCTGATGATCAATATGTACAACTTTCTCCCTTATATTTTTATGATCACATTGCACAATGTGTTTAGAAGTTGTAAAATCTGTTATGTTGTTAATCTGTTATTATGTTATAATTTATTATGGTATGTTATTATTATAGTATTCAATTATTTATTATTTTGCAATGAAAATTTATATAATACAAAATAGGTGGGAGAAAATATGACTCTAGTGATTTCAATACTGCTGCTCATGGGTGTGTTTTTTTGTTTGTTTTAATATTATAAATAGTTTTATTAAATTGAATATAAAAAATATTGTTTGGAAACGAGTGCAAATTGTGCGATAAAATTGTAGGTAGGTAGCTAAATCAGCTAAAACCACATTATCGCGATACATACTGTAATTATTATTTTAATTAATGGAGTAAATTACTTGGGTATTGCAGTTTATCTTTTTTGCTTATTGTGCACACATCAGCGTAGACTGTGAGTTTTCTTTTTAACCCAAAGAAAAATCCTATAAAACTACATATATTCTTATACCCATAAGAAATACACACATACTCGTATATTATATTGTTATTTATTAATAATAATTTAAAACTATTTTATTTGCAATTTTTTTGAAAAAGCAATGTGTAAATAATTAACGGAACACGTCAATTTATAGATTATAAAATAACGTAATTTGAAAAGAATTAGGAAGGTAAGATACATAGAGTTATTTTATTTATATCTGTAGGTAGCGATAGTTTATTGTTAACGAAATACGATTCTACTGATAAATGTTACCGTGATTTCTAAAACTTACTACATTACGCCCAATTTTTCATTTTGATCACAAAGTACAATTTATGATGAACCTAGTGTTTTAAAGCAATTTTCAAGTATTTTTTCTTGGCTAAAATAACAGATTTTTACAATTTTTTCGATTAAATTACAACAAAAAGGAACAACTCGTTGAAATTTGCTTTTAGAAAAGATACTACGTTTGAAAATTGGAGTTGGATTTTTGGTAGAAAAGCGGTTCATAAGAAAAAGAAAAAAAGCACACGTAATAGTAAACCACCCATACATCCCTCTCTGCTCTCAAAATGTAAAAGTGGCCTGACCGAGTTAAATATAATAATTGTAATAAAATTACACATTGTGCTGAAATCAGCTTAACTGCAAGTATCGTTTCTGGCCGATAGATTTACTGATGCCCTATCGCCTCCTTAATGTTGATTGACATATTTTTATCCATTTTGTAAATGAAGATCTTCACAACCACCTTTAGTCACTTAATTCCAATCACAAACACCTATAGTAAGTTCAACATCTATCCATAACAATAAAATAATATATGTATATTATATTACTGCTGTGAAAGATATCATCGTTATCGCCCTCGACATCAATTAATGGCAGTAAAAGTCAGTTTTAATATGAACTCGTTCGTGTTATCGTCCTCGTTTTTTTCGTTATGTAACAATTTCCTTTACATAACAATTATTATATTTTACAGGCATCCCAGATGTCAAAGTTTACTTATTCAAAAGTAATCGGATCACTTAAACCAAACTCAAACCTAGGTTCGTATACATTATAGTTTTACTCTAATTTTGAAAACATTCTCATTTTGATATAATTCTCTAAGGAGACATTTGTAACTATACCCACTTTTTTTTACGATATTTTTAAACGCCTCTGTTATCTGCAATTCGTGCCTATACATTATATATTATTATTCTCTAAATTCCTTTTTTTTTTCGGATCAGTTAATTGCGTTGTTTAAGTAAAACCACTGAGGTATTTATAATATTATAATAGTAGAAGTAAAAGTAATTTGTTTTTAAATTAAACAACTAGTACCGATTAATATACTGTTTAATATGAATAATACAAGAACAATTTTTAGGATTTAATAAATTTAACACTTAATAATCGTTGCGGGATACTTGATGAAAACAAAATAATTATTATAATAAAAATGACGAATTTAAATTCATACACAGTGTGTGTCCCCCATGTTCGACGGATTTTTCTACAGCTGTTAATATTACATATATTTTTTTTAATCGGTGTTTCTTCGAGGACAACGATTTGAAAAAAAATGTAATTTTTATTTTTATCCCCTAAACACATAAAAAAAAAACTTTTTATTTTTCACTTTACAAAATATTCAAAATAATTATTTTGTAAAAGATATTAATCTAAAAATTTTAATGCATTACCATTCATATCCGATGAATAGTTTCTTAGTAATAGCCGTTTTAATTTCTAGAAAAAAAGTGTGAAATAATTAATATTCAATAAACTACTGTTGCGATAAGAAATTACCGTGTGACGGTAATAATTATTATTGAATAATAATTGTTTTCACACTTTTTTTTTATATTTAGAGGATAAAAAAAAAAATTAAATTTTTTTCCAAGTCGATGTCTCTCGAATTTCCTCGAAGAAATACCGATTAAAATAAAAAGAAAAAAAGAGTTGATACTGGAGATAAGAGTGGCCACAGTTATAGGTTAAAAGTTGGAAAGGATACGATACATAAGATTATTTCATTTGTATCTGTAAGCAACGATAAATTATTGCTTGACGAAAGATGATTCCGAGCGCAATTCGGTAATTTATGCATAATTTAAAGTACCGTAATTATTTTTTTGCGATTTTCGTTTAAATTTTATTTCAATACGCTTATTAAAAAAAAAGAAAAAGAAAAAAGATTAATGATTTTGGAAATTTTACCACGTCTATGTAAATTCAATATTAATATTATTACCAATTTTCAAGTCTCTACGTGTATTTATAACCGAATTACAAAAAACACTCCCAAAAATTAAAATTCCTTTAAAGCTAAAAAGTGACTCAAAAGTTTTGGCAATAATACCGTAAGAAATTAAATCAAAAAGGCCACAAAAAAATATGTCTTGTGATATTTTGATTAGATTATTTTTTCTGGTAGAAAACGTCGTCCGTGTTTTTATAAAATAATGAAATCGTGAAATTGTACGTTTTCCTACGTTTTTTCTCACTTAAGTGTTTTTATTTAAAAAATGGCACCAAAAATCTGAAAATGACCTGTTTAAAGTGTCATCAAAACATCTTGAACTTTTAGAAAAGTTGCGACACGTAATAATCGGAACATGTTTACTAGGAATAAAACGTATCCACAGTCTAGAACGAAAAAAAAAGAAGAAAGAAATAAACAGCATTGTAAAACCAATAGTTCCCTCACTATGCTTAGAATATAAAAAATGAAAAAATATTTAATATCAGCTTTAGAAAAATCTGTCGAACATGATGGAACACACTGTATTTAAAACCGGATAATGTACTTAGGTACCTAATAATATTATAGAGTATACTCTCTCTAATATGTCTAGTTATATTTATGTTTTTATTTTCAAACAATTATTTTTACCGTGTATTTATTTTAATTATCTGAGCCGATCGGGCTTGATAATAAGAATTTGACTCTTAGAATCAATCCGCTGAAATAATGAAACACCCGGAAGGTCCGTTTGCCCGAAAAAAAAAATGCCTCGGATAGGAAGTAAAATTATTGAGCAGCAAAGTATTATTTATGAACATTTAATAGAAAAATATTATTATTTATCAACAGATCCGGCGGAATGCTTGCCGGCGGACAGTCCGCTCTGTTCTCAATACAAACATCCAGACGAATTGATATTATCAGTGCAGGAATCCGGTCCTGGCGGTTTCACAGTGTGGTTGCCGCTGCTTATCTTCGGTGTGGACGTGAACAGTGACGCAATTAATAATATTGACGAAGAGTTGCAAAACGAAGAAGAAGGCGAAAACGAAATGGAAATATACGTTTCAGGAAAACGTTTCCCTAACAGGATGATCAGGTCCCTGGAACTGACCGAAGAATATCCTCCTGAAGGTACTTTTCGTCCTCCATCCAGTAAGGCCGAACCTCTGACTACACCGCCTTTGGTTTCTGATAATCCCTCTACTGCAGGGGCCTCGATGCCCCTGATGCCCTCAATGCCTTCCATGCCCTCCATGCCTTCTATGCCCTCCGCGCCTTCCATGCCTCCCACTTCTTCCATGCCTTCCCTGCCCTCTTTACCTTACATACCACCAATGCCGCCCGTTTCTTCTATAGCTCCAACGGCGCCCTCTATACCACAGCCGCCTACCGAGAATACTCCGACTGAACCGAAAAATAGAAATACGGGGACGACAACAAGCGACGTTACGACCATATCACCAGAAGTGGAGCTAATCGATACTACGACGGAAGACTACGGCAATGTGGGCGAGCCAAATTGCGATTACGATCCGATAACGTTCATTTTGAAATGTGGCCTGAACATAATCACCAGTATTTTCGGTGTATCCGATACCTGTTGTAAACCGTTATTTTAATCTAATTTTATTCCGAACAAAATTTTAGTAATTTTATAATTTTGTTTATCGGTATCCTAATTTTATTTTTGTTTTCTCGAAAATATTTTTTTTTATCGGAAAATACATATTCGGAGAATTAATCAATATTTCTCTAATTCCGCTCGGAATACAATAAATAGAAAGTATTGGATTTCACTAATCAGTACGTTTAGAACAATGGAATTAAATTGTTATAATATTATTATCACTCCGTGTATCGATAAACGAAGACAATTCGTTATGATTAATACAACTGCATGTATGTATTTCAAATCTTCTTTGTGGTATGCACAATATATTTTTTCGTAAAATATACCGCAATGAATATGTAAGGATATATATTATACATTTCGTTTAATTTTGAGTTTATATAGGTAGATATTTTTGATCAAAAGAATATGACATACATACACTTATGTATAAAATACCTTCAAGTTTTTCTAAACAATATTTTTATCAAAATTAAAATGAAGGTCTCGCAGCTCCAGCATTGCTATGAGTTATTTCTGATAATAATTTAACCGAAATGCGAATGAACGTTAAGGGGATTATTGTTGCTTAAATAGTTTATCTGCGTATAATTTGTTTCAAGAGTAATTCCAAACAGCCACAGCTAATTAAATTTTGTACAAATAACAAGAATATCGTAAGAATAATATTTTATTGTATCGAGTATATAGATATTCTATATTTTAATATTAGACTATCCACTTTTAAAAAGAGCCGATACTGACGACCGATGTGCTACTGGTGTAGGTGAAAAATCGGGAAGACAGTGTTATTTAATTTATGTCTCCACGAAATGATAAATCATTGCTAACGAAGTACGATTCTGACTAAAATTCGGTTGAACATATTTTGAAATGCCGAGATATGTACGGAAAAATATTATAAAACGACACAGAACATTTAAATTTAATCAAATGATCAACGAATGTACGAACAAATACGAGAAATTATTTTGGAAAACAAAATATAGGTATTTACAATTTACTCGAACGACAAATGTGGTTTTAAATTTACTAGACCTTTACAGTGTAAAAATATAATGGTAAAAGTGTTTTAATTAGTGTTGAAATAGAGCTTAAACAATTCCATGTCTGAAAAAATACTCCAAAATCAATTTTACTCAACATTTCCGTGCACTAGATCTTTATAAGGTCCGCGTTAAATATAAATCATCACATTATACATGACTATACTTTAAAGTATACATTATAAATTCGTAGAGATTACTGCAGGTTAGTGTATCACAAAAGACTTAGTTCCTTTACCATACTTCATTGTAGTATAATTATTAGTTATCAATACTATATTTTTAGGTATTATTGTTGTTTCGCCGCCGTCACCATTGCGGTCGGTCGGATAGCGTATCTAAAGATCCTATCCGAGTTCGGCCCAACCCCGAACCGAGTTGGTTTTTAAGAGTTTTTAGTAGTTTTAAAAACACCACCTATTTGTTAGTCTAGGCCTGAGACCGTTCAGAGGATACACATGAGTTAAACCTGAAAATCGACGCACTAGTCGACGGAAAACTACGACCGGTTGCGTGATGTATTTGCACAGTTGTACAGCTTGAGTCGAACTCGAATAGGGTGTGTAAATACGCTTTCGGTGGCCCGGGTAAGTATACCGCCGTCGGAATCGCGGGGTGTGATGAAATGCTAATATTATATTTTGTTTTCCAGTCGTTTTAAATTTAAAACGGCGCGGCCCGGGAGACCCATTTGCCGGGACACCGCCGCCCCGTCATTAAACGGTTTGGTGATATTCCCGAAGGCTCGGGCCATCGTATAATAATAATAATAATAATAATAATAATAATAATAATAATAATTGCAGTTCCGACGCGATAGTTTATTATTGGTCCTACGTGATGCAGCCGCGGTTTATTACTCGCGTCGAGTTGTTTTTAACCCGCTCCCGATGAAAATATTTTAATGGTTATCGAAAAAACCATTTATACCGCTTACCTATCTAGCTACCTGTACATACAAACGCTATCAATATTAATAATATACTTAACGATGGTATTTTTCGTCCGGTCTCTTTAAAATCCTATGTATAAAATATAACGCATGTGTGCCTATGCGTATATTGTAGAACGTGTGTTGTATACACATTTGGTGTAACGATTTGTTTTTGGTCTTTAAAACGCCCGACAATCCACAGGAAAGTTATCTTCACAGAACCGCTAAACCGGCTAAATATTAAAATATTTGTAGAATAATGGACATAATTTTAGTCCTAGGAAATGTTTAGAGGAAAATAGAAACTAACTTTTTTTTTTTCCGAAAGAAAATGGATAGTGGATGAAAACAGTATCTCGTGTTTAAACGAAAATAGCTACGGCATTTCACGGTGTTTTATACCTCTTCAAAGCCCCTTATATAACCCTACATAATTAAAGAAAATAAAAATCAATATATTCACCATTTTACCAAGCTGACACTTTAACAAATCAATAATTATATTGGTATAATGTATGCATAGATGTTTTTGTGGACAAATTTAACCAAAGAAAAAAAATGGATGCAATAGATGACATAGTTCAAATCGACAAATTCCCTATAGGGAAAAGGAAAATGATCACATAAAACCATTTTAACGAAATACAGGTAGTGATGAAAGTGACAGAGAAAACTCTGAAAAAAGTAATCAACAAGTAATAATTTATGTCGAAATAAGACAAGGATTTTTGGATTGTCTTCAATTTTTATTAACAAGATAGGTCAATTTTGGACGGTAGGTCACTCATTGACTTTAAATTTGACCATAGGTTACACTTATATTGAACCATAACCTAAACCACATTAAACGATTCGATACTGACCGCGAATCATAATGGATGCCCTAAAACGAGCATATTGATAATCCGTAATCTGTGTGGCCGAAAATTAACACTTTGAAACGACTGACATGCGTGTGGCAAAATGAAACCAAAATCGATAAACTCGAAATCATCGTGTAGATAGTTGCTAGATTATGGGGCTGAAAACAAAAATTAGGCATTCTGTATTAGAAATAATTACAACGAGCTTTGAAGTACCTGATTGGTCGTATTATTTTTGGAAAAAATACTGGTTTTTTTTTTTTTTTTTATTATTATGATTAATACTATTCTTTTACGCGTCGTTTATATAATACTGTCTAGCTATACTACTAACTAGACATTATAATTTATTCGGTGCGTCCTAATTTATTTGTATCGAAAAGAAGTTTGCTGCACCTGTTTGTTACACCATTAAAATATTACCAGAGCGTTGCGTTTTTTTTTTTTTTTTTAGATTGCTTTGGTTTTAAAATACGGTGAGAGCGTTTACCTAATAATAATAAAATATATAGGTACCTACACGACGTATAATTTTTCAATAATATTACTATAGGTGTAAAACCTACCTATACCGAAAACATCAAAAAAAAAAAAAAAAATGATAAAATATTGCGCCAGACCAATCAGATAAGTATAAATCGTTCAATTCTGTATTTGGTATCTTATACCTATACAATTTATAAAATAAATGGGAAATAACCTTTGCCGATGGATTTTTTTATTATTATTATTTTTTTTTGTATTTACACGTTTTACTCCGGTGTTTTTTATACGGGCTGTATTAATTTTTTTTTTTCCCGGGAAAATAATCGGATACTTGTTCTGAGGAAAAGCCAAACTTATATTATATATATATAGATAATAATAATATCATCGTCGCGTAGTCGTTTTTTTTTTTTTTTTCATTAGTCCTCGTAATAAACCACCGTCGGAAATACGATTTTCGTTTTATATTTTCGTTGACCGTTTTACGCATGCGTAAAGTACGAAAAGAATAACGAGATCAGATTGATAATTTTAGTGCTATGAGTGGTTGTCCGTTTATCTACATCTCCGTAGTTATCTAAAGATTAAATATACGAATTTATTTAGCCCCGTATTGCGAATAAAAATTATTATAATTTAGTTTCATAGTTTTTTGTTTACTGCACGTCCACACCGATACTCCCTGTATATCACGTAACAAAAGCCCCAGCCACGACTCTCCAATAGTAATTGCATATAATATTAATGCAAATGATGTAGGAACCGAGAATGTCTACGCAAAAATATTATTTAAAAAAAAAAAGTTCATATTATTCAGAGGTAGAGAATTTCTGCGGTTGGAACCAAACAGATCAAACAGAAATGCTCGAAAATTCAACAGAAAGTTCATTATAAGATGTACTTGGTGTCCAATAAGAATCATTAGTTTAATGTAGTATTTTTTTTTTTTTTTTTTTTTATTAGAATTTTAATAGTTATACAATTTTGACCAAAATCGTATATGTTACTGTCTTTTAAAACACGTATAACCTAACCCCGCTCAGAATCATTTTTCATTAGAAATTATTAATCGTTGCATACAGATATACATTCAATTTCCCTCTGTATCCTATATAGAAATATTATCTTTCTACCTTTTCCCCCTTTTCCCGCCAAAGTATGTCAGTCTTTTTTTTCACGGTTTTTCCAATTATCGAAAAACCTACAAAGAAGAACAAAAAATGACTTCCCAATGCACTAACTAGATCCGAAATGTAACAAAAGGTCTCTTGTCATGCTTTGATTATTGGAGCAAGATTTTTTTATTGAAAAGTAACAATTTTAACCTTAAAAGACTTATAAAATAAAAAGTACCCATCATAATAATAAAGCATACACATTACTGGCTACGCATAAAATTTAAAATTACATTGCGTAATATTATTATTATTATTTTTAGTACTGAGACGGACCCCCGCGAAAACAGATCGGTGCCGGGGGAGCGCGGTTTATTTTATCCGTGTACAAAACTGAAGAAGTCCGGGTGGCGGCCGATTTCCGACGGATAGTGTTTTTGCCTAGATTTCTTCGGGGATTCCGGTCGTCCGTGCTGGGCAACCGAAAATCTTTCGGACCAACGAGTGGTTAGGGCGTGCAGAGATTATTATTTAAGATTATTGTTATCGACGCACGTAACGTGCATAGTCGTTTTTAGTGACTGTTTATCGACTAAAACGTTGTATAGTCGTGCTTTTTTCCTGACCAAATGCCACGCTTTATTTTAACGACGAATGTACCGAGTTTGCTTATGTTTTTTCTCAAATAATAAAAAACCTATAAGGAAAATCAAAAAAAGATCTTCATAATTTGCTACCAAAAACCTTCACTAAAGTTGTAAGATTCGTTACAGGCAGTAAAATCTCATATGTCATAGTACAACTAATACACAAAAACAACCATGCATATTAGTTTACACGGACTAAGATTGAATGGACTAGATAAAATAGGATGCGCGGGTTACCAGGGAGGGGAGGGTGAAGAAGGTGGTTGGAGCGCAAATTTTTCCTTTGTTATCATAATACTGCGGACAAAATGGTTTTTAATAATTTGTTTTTTTAAAATTTACATAAAATAAGAAATAGAAATAGACATTTATAAATGTATTTATTATTATTATTTTTTTTTTTTCGATACATTTGCAGTTTTTGTAAAAAATAAATTCATAATCCTCAAAACTAATTTTCTAATTATAAAACATACAAGCAAATAAAAATATACTGAAAGAAACCTCCCGTAAACAGTATTAAATGATAATCAATTTTGATACTATTTTTATTGAAAATATTAATAAAGACTTTTTGGTGACTTTTTTTTAGAGTATTCTTTAATAACTAATCGAAAAATTGGTCACGCATACAATTAAAAAAAACACACACACACAGATTTGTAAAACGAATATATTCCACGCTCCTTTCGGAATTTAAACCCGTATTAGTCGCCATTAACTATTATTGGATAACACAATACTACGAGTGCACAATATTACGAAGTTTGTGGCGTGCGTACCTCGTTCGGTCGGTCGCACTCGTGTTTTTTTTTTTTTTCGATTTAACTGATGTCGCGTCGCCGAGATCCCTTTTGTTAATTACTTTTCCCGCGGCGGTTCTCCTAAACCGTCTTTACCAGCGTACGATCGGAAACAGCCGTTTAATTGAACCGCGTAAACGCTTGTCGAAAACAAATTTGCGTCTGACCAATCGATTCTCGACCACTATGCAGTATAAACATTATAACAATGACGCGGCGCGTAAATGACGTACGCGGAACATTCGAAATGTGTAGAATTTATGACAATTTTCATTTGAATATTTCGTTTTTGTTCATTGAAATTGAAAATTTAAACACACCGGACATTTTGTTTTTGTTGTGAATTTAAATAAAATATTATATCATGTTTTTTAAGTAATTACTTTTGCGAGGTTTTAATGATACGTCAAATTGTTTAAATCCTTATCTACCTATCTTACTTATCTAATTATTTTACATTTATCTTTCGTGCCCAGGGTGCAGTGGCGATATCCCTATACTGTGGACACTAAAAGAGTTGATTGGCCTTTATATACATATATATGACCGGTGGAACAGCTACCCATTCTGCTGTCCGGTTGATATCACATAATCCAACACTCAGACCTTCGCCACGTCTGGCTATACGTTAATTCCTTTCGTCTGTTGTCCCCGCCCGAATTCGAGATAAGACGTATTTATATAAAGAGCTGATACTGGATACTGGAGATGGGCGCGGTCAGGTGATTAGGTGAGAAGTTGGGAAGGTATCATAGGATACATACGATTATTTCATTTAAATCTGTAAGCAACGATAAACCATTGCTTGACGAAAGACTATTCTGAGCGCAATTCGGTAATGCATGCATAATTTAAAGTACCGTAATTATTTTTTTGCGATTTTCGTTTAAATTTGATTTCAAAACGCTTATTAAAAAAAAAAGAAAAGAAGAAAGATTGATGATTTTGGAAATTTTACCACGTCTATGTAAATCCAATATAAATGTTATTACCAATTTTCAAGTCTCTACGTGTATTTATAACCGAATTACAACACTCCCAAAAATTAAAATTCCTTTAAAGCTAAAAAGTGACTCAAAAGTTTTGGCGATAATACCGTAAGAAATTGAATCGAAAAGGCAACAAAAAAGATGTCTTGTGATTTTTCGATTTTCTGGTAGAAAACGTCGTCCGTGTTTTTTTTTTATAAAATAATGAAATCGTGAAATTGTACGTTTTCCACTTAAATGCTTTTATTTAAAAAAATGGCGTCGAAAATCACGAAAATTACCATTTCCAAGTATCATCTAGACAACTTGAGCTTTCAGAAATGCGGCTACACGTAAAAATCGGAGCAAGTTTGCTTAAAGTTGAGCAAACGTGTCCACAGACTAGAAAAAGTGGAAAGAAAAAAAAAAAACATCTTAGTAAAACCAATAGCTCCCTCCCTACGCTCGGAATCTAAAATGGTATACGTTAGCGGACAACTATATAATATGTATACAGATAGATTATTGTTTGAAACTCTATTGAAATTAACACACGTATAACACACGGTTTTTAGTATAAAACGCACTAACACAAATCAGCCGTTAAGTTTAAAAATCGAAAAAAATTTTTTTACGTCATTTAATAATTTAATACGAACAAAAAATAAACCGTATAATATAATCATTTATTATTTTTAATTAATGACGGTTCTTACGTTATTATTATACTTGTAAATTATTGTAGCGTTGTAGTACTCGTGATTTCAAACCGCTATGATACCGTTGCACCTTGGTGCTAGTTTACCGGCCAATTAGACGAACCGCATTTCAACTGCGGACGTTTTATACAAATCTAATATTTCGCAGACGTTGCGCTCGTACCGTTCGCGAAAATCTAGCCGAAACAGTTATCGACTGCAGATTTGCGATGGAAAATATATTTATTATTATTATTATTATTATCATTTATTTTTTTTCCAATTTTTCCGAAAAGCACACTTCCTCGTCCGCGGTGATCTCGGAGCCATGATTAAAAATCGCCGCGAGGCCAACCATACCGTCAAATTATTGGCGCGACACCGGTGTCGTTATTAACGACTCGTTACAGGATAATTATTTCGCCGGTCGGTGATAAAACTATTATTACATTTACGATATTATTAGTTTTACGACGTCGTCTCCGTTTGGATCACGGAAATGTTCGGGTCGGCGAAATATTCATCCCGTTTGATTGATACGCATATTGTTGCCGCCGCAACACAAAAAGTCGTGGGTATTCGCGGTCACGGTAGGGACCGGCCGGCCTCACGCTGTAATCAACTTATTGTGTATTGTTTTTGTTTTTGTTTTTTCGTTATAATTATTGTTAAATGTGCCGTGCGAGTTACATAACACGTGGTTACCGCAAGCCGCCGCGTCTACTGCGCAAATATTTTTTCACGGCCGCCGCAAATCCTGCCGGATCGTTTGTTGTCCGCCTACGCGGTCCTTGGGCAAATCGTGTATAAGCTCGAATAGCATTTTTCGTTATAATATCGGCTCCGACAGCCAAATAGCTAATGAAAAATAGGGTTTCGCGTGCGCGAATCGCCGCGAACATTATTTCTCTTTTTTTAATTGTTATAATTTAAAATCGTGCGCGCGCTAATCGTCGCGAATAATATTACCCGTATTTATGTGAAAGCCGTGAGCGCTAATCGCCGCCGCCGTTACCATTCCGTTCGTAGTTTTTTAAGTCCGTGTAGAATTAAATTATTTTAGATGTAGGCGGCAGAGCAGCTGGCCAGTGCCTGCTCTCCACACGAATTGCGATTTTCTATTTTCTATTATTATTTATCGTCTTTTGATTACCTTTCCGATTTATTTATTTCGCCGAACAAGCAATAGTATTTCGTGCCTATTATTGTTATTATTTTATTTTTTTTGTCATTTGTAATGTTCTCAATTTGTATGTATACGTGTTGCTGTGAATTTTTCTATTATTATTGTTGGCCCGAAAGAGTCGTAATTTAATTACACAGCAACATAAGTTACCGGACGATTGCGTTGCCATTTATTTAACGCTACCTTTTTGCCTTGTTATTAGTTTCAAGTCGGCACACAAGCACGCGTATGCACACCGGTACACACCGGTACACACACACACACACACACACACACACACACCACCGTCACTACGTGGCTCGTCAGAATTTGCCCGGCGTTCCCGACCACATCTGACCGAGCTGCACGCACACCCGCTACACACCAACCCAAAACACACCGGTGCGACCGATCCGGTCTGCGTAGGCAGTGTGCGAAAGTACGAGTACAAGGTGGTGGATGCGCGGTGCCGTATGCACTGCGCGCGACGAAGTCCGTGTCCGGGCGAGCGATTTAATATTAATCGCTCCCGGCCCATACATATATGTACGGGGTATTCCGACAAAAAAAAAAAAAAAAAAAATGGCCAATTCTCTGGTGTCTTACTCTTTTATGTGGCTATAAAAACAGTTTTTTTGGAATTTCAGATTCTGAATGGAGAAAGAAGTTTATGGTTTTACAAAGATGTTGATTTATTTTTTTTTGTTCTGTCGACCACTTTTATACCAGAGATCTTGCTCCGATATTTATGTCCGGCACCTTTTCTAAATGGAAATTCGATTGGAGAGGTGCTTAAGTTTGCCATTTTTCGATTTTTCCAAGACTTTTCCCATCAAATGCAAAAAATCGGGAAAAAAAGTCGAGGGAAATGGGATTAAGTACGAAATATATTTGTATAGTATTACGATTTTAGATTATGAGTGTAGCGAAGAATGTGTTGGTTTTACGAATATGTTAATTTTTTTTTTTATATACTGTGTACGAAAATTCGACCAAAAATCTTCCTCAAATCTATACGCGTGGCACCATGTCTGAGAGAAAATTTTGCGAATATGAAAAAAACCGGGAAAAACCATGGGAAAACCGGGAAAAACAGGAAAATCGGAAAAATATTAACAAATATTATTTAAGAAAATATATAATGCCTATTTATTCATTTTACTACAATATGATATATATATATATATATATTGTTGAAAAAGCATCGCTATCAACTGAACTGCGCTCAGAATCGTTTTCTAGTTACCAATGGATTATCGTTGCTTAGAGATATACATTAAATTACCTAAAACAGTGGCTGCACCTGTCTCCATCATTCTAAGATTTTTTAATTATTTTTTAATGTCAACATTTTACCATTTTATTTGTAAAATATTCATAAAAATAAATCATACTTGAGAATTTCTTGCTAAATGCTCTTACAAAATAGCAGATCACTCGATTTAATCGAAAATAATCATTGTCAATGCTATTTGTGGCTAATTATGTCCAAAATAGTAATTTTTGGTGTGTTAAGTAAATTTGTACGTACATTTGTCATGAATAATTTGATTGAAAAAGCATACTACAAACATACAATTCAGTTGTTTCTATTGAATTGTAATATTATTCGTTATAAACAAATTATTTGGTAAATGGTTTAATATGACCTCCGTTAATTTCAATACATTTATAAAGTCATTGATGGAATGACCTCGTTACATTTTTGATAACAAATAAAATAACATAATCATAGGACCATAATATTTCAAGAATAATAAATAACCTACACAATATCCATCATTTAGTAATAGTATTAAATATTAAATCTGTCTATGTAATATTTGGAGATCCTCCCATGGACGAATTTTTAAATGTATTCAAGTAAACGGAGATTATGTTTAACAGTTACTCAAATAATAATTTGTTGGTTGCTAATAATAATAAAATTCAATAAAAACAACTGATTTTGATGATTCATTAAGTTGTTACAAATTAGTCGTATTTTTTTGAAGGATCATTAAATTGGTGCTTAAATAAACAAAAATTATTGATTCCATTAAAATCCCTGATAAATGTAAAGTTCAAACCAGAGGCGGACTGGTTGGGTTACAGGCTAACCAGGGATTTGTATAGATTTTTACAGTAGTATAGATAAAATTACACCGTAATATTGCCAGCCGTAAAATCTGATAATGGTATCTTATTTTTATTTTGATAATTTCAAGTTCGTAGTTATTCAATAAAAATACAAAAATAATTTGTGATTTGTGACTGACTGTTATATAAACTGTGCTATAGTCACCCCGGGAATTTTCAGCTAATCTTGTTCTGTTATTGTTTTGAAAGTGTGCTGAAAATTAAGCCATCTTTTTCCACTGTTGTAAAAATGTTTAGTTATTTTTTAGTGCAGTTTTCGTTATTTTTTATTGCAATAGTGCGATCAATTTTACTAGTTTTTTACTACTACAGCAACCGTACTCTAGTGATAAACATATTTTCATGAACATGCTATATTATTATGTTTTACTCTTATGTGTAATTTTTTAGATTTGGAGTGTTGTGAGGGATCAATTGATTTTACTACGATGTGTGAGATTCGGAGCGTATAGCGTTCGTTTTTCAGTATTCTGGCGTTTTCCTGTAGACCCAAACTGAATGAATGGACGACTGGCGCCCCCTTTCTCCCAATTACTGTCCGATGTTGATTTACCGATTTGTACACTAGGTAGCATTGTAGTGTCTCTAATGTAAAATATTAGATAACACGGGTTGTTGGGATAATTGGTTTTCGCAGGTGTTAAAAATTATTATTGGGTATTGTCAATCTGAAAATTTACTTAAACATGTTGAACTTTTTCTCTGTTCTCATTTATATAGATGCTAAAGTGTGATATACCTAATGGTTAATAACTATTCCTAAACGGGACAAAAATAATGTATGCAAATAGCGTAGCAATTTTTTTTATCTGTTCTGTTTGCTTCTCTTTTTTTACTTGCTAGAGTTTTTTTGGATTCTGCGTGGAGCGAAGAAGCTTATGGTTTTACAAAGATGTTTATTTATTTATTTTATATTTTCTGTGGACAACTTTTTTACCAGTGTACTTGCTCCGATTTTTACTTGTAACACCTTTTCTGAAAGAAAATCAGTGTGAGAAAGTACTTTAAGTGGGTTATTTTTCAATTTTTTCAGGAGTTCTCGCAACAAATATGATAAAACGAAAAAGAAACGGGAAAATATAAGTAATTTAGGTATTATAGTTAAAATGATTACGGCCTTCTTTTTTTCTGTGGACAATTATTCTGCAAGCAATTTTGTTCTAATTTAAATAATGATAGTAATTTTTATAAAAGGAAATTTCACTGTGGAGGTACTTTAAAGTGTCCTTTAATTTGTCTTTCCAATCATTTTAAATTTAAAACTGTTCTGGGGTACACCTTAAATTCTCCCTAAAATCATTAAACATTTAAATGATAAATTAAAAAAATATATTTCTGGTGAATTATTATAAGAACTTACAACTGGAATATTTGGAAAGAAATTACAAATTATTTGTTTCAATATCACACTGGATACCATTATTAATAAAAAAAAATTGTCGAACCTTTTTTTTTTCAAATTTGCAATATCATCAAAGCATTGACAGTATTCTCACTTTCACATACTTAATATTTGTTTGTGTGATAATTTTTTTCCTACTTTAACAAACTCCAATTTTATTGGGTATTCTAGTTTTATTATTACCCATATTATTTTTTACTCATGGCAGTTTTTATGTTTCAATATAGTGTAATTTTACGCTTATGAAATCTATTTCTGTTTATCATTGTAAATTATTATATTATTATCAATTTCACAGATCATGCACACCTGTATATCATAGTAAATATATCCCTGTTATCAAAAACACAACAGTACCTATTATCCGGAAGTATAACATAATACTTATTTTTTAATCACCTGTTTGGACTATATCCGCTCTTGGGCAATTAAATTAGTCTTCTATCCTCTAATTACAACAACAAATATGTAAAATTAACGGGATAAAAATTAGAAAAATGTACTTCCATCGAACACATGCAGATTCTAATAATTAATAAAACAAATAAAAATCTTTACAAAGTTCGTGGATTTTAATTATTGTTATTATTATTATAATATTATTAATATGTAATACTATTTATATACATATTCAAGTAAAAATCTATAACAAAAATTCCAGTCTCTTTTTTTTATTGTTATTATTTGATAATTCAACCAGCACTTCATCAGGGGTAATTGAATAATTTTATTTCGGTTTACTGTCAGCATAGCCAGGCAGTAATAATGACGTAATCTTTTTTTTCATCGTTGATCAAATATATTTCATATCTGTGTACATCCAAACATGAATAATTGTTATAAATATTTGATATTTTGTCATCGCGTTGAACGGTTTACTGTAAAATAGCTAGTTATATAAAACGATTGTAAATTCATATTTTTATGATCAGAATAGGTATGCATTAGAGTATTTAATAATTAAAAAAAAATATACAAAATACTAAACACTTAATAATTAAAATATAGTTATTAAATTATTATTTATCATATTTATCTACTTTAAGTTTCGATTGACCTCATAGAGTAATATTATAACAATTAAACAATAAATACCTGTCCTGTAATATAATACTTATTCACAATTATATTTTTGGCTCTAGGGCGCAAACTCTCCTTCCCCCTTCCACATAAGTACGCCATTAGATAGTTTCAATATTAGAGTTAATCGACCTATTATCAGACTTTAAAATAAGAGGATTATCTGTATCGTGTCGTGATTTTTTTTTAAGCGAGATGGGAATTTGTTAAATATCACGATTGAAAAAATACTGGGGCCGGGTGCAACCACTGTTGTAAGTGAGAAGTCGGAAAGATAGAATGCATAAGGTTATTTCATTTATATCTGTAAGCAACGATAAACCATTACTGATGAAAGTCGATTCCCCGCGCAGTTCTGTAATGCATAATTTAAAGTACCGTCATTTTTTTTAACCTAACCTTTCTACATTTTTTTCCCGATAATTATGAAAGCTAATTTGAAAATCAAAAAACGACCTGCATCATCAAAAACAAGATTAATAATTCAACAAAAAAGGTCTTTTGTCGTTTTTCAATTGGAGCCATATTTGTGCTAGAAAACATGGTAGATACTTATTTAAAATAACGAAATCGTAAACAAATCTTATTTTTTTTCCCCAGTTAATCCTTTTTATTTTAAATACCGTTTCGAAAAATCAAAAAATGACCTATGTATTTACCAAGTAGATAAAATTGACTTTCAGAAAAAGTGCTACACTTATACGTCAGAGCAAGTTTTCTAGAATAAAAATGGTCTAATAAAAAAGTCGTCCATTCATTTTGGAAATTCGACCACGTCAAGGTAAGTCCAATATAAGTATTATTACCAAGTTTCAAGTCTTTACGTGTATTTATAACCGAATTACAGCAAAATATTCCCAAAAATTAAAATTCCTTCAAAGCTAAAATATGGCTTAAAAGTTTTGGCGATGATACCGTAAGGAAGTAAATCAAAAAGGGCAACAAAAAAAGGTGTCTGGTGATTTTCGATTAAATAATTTTTTCTGGTAGAAAACGTCGTCCGTGTTTTTATAAAACAATGAAATCGTGAAATTGTACATTTTCCTACGTTTTTCCCCACTTAAATGCTTTTATTTAAAAAATGGTGTTGAAAATGAAAAAAAAAAAATAACCTCTTTAAAGTACCGTTTACACAACTCGAGCATTCAGAAAAGTTGACACACGTAAAAATCGGAGCAAGTTTACTAGGAAAAAACGTGTCCACAGACCAGAACAAAGACAAAAAATAAACATCATTGTAAAAGCAATAGCTCCCAAAATGCGTATATCTTAATTAGATAGTTTTATGGTTATACATTCGATAATTGTTCTCAATTCACTATAACATTAAAAGTAACGGCACATAGTTGTCTTTGTTGAACATGAATTCGCTGTCATATACGTTTGCACGATGGAGACAGCACGAGAATAACGTCCTTCTAAATGGTTAGAAAGACACCGGTAGGTAGAGTTTAAGAGTCGTGAGTAGGTACCGAGTATATATTTAATATTGTTCATAAATCAAAACTAACAATATTTGTTGCATTACAAATAATATACATATTATTCAATTACTTATTTTAATTACTTATTTACTAATTATTTTACAATATTTTAAATGTTCAAACATTTCGATTTATAGTCAAACGGTTTTATTTACAGACTATCTATCAAATAAATATTGGTAAAAAACTCGCAAAATTAAAAATGTCCATAAAGAGCTCAAAAATAGCTAAAATGTTTTTAAAATTTTATCTTGTAAAAAAGAAGTCCACTGTTATAAATAATTTAATGTATACCATTAAGCAACAATAAACCATTGCTTACGCAAAAACGATTCTGAGCGGAGAGTTGAGTTGATACTGATGTTCTGTTAACAATTTATATGTAATTTTATATTAAAATAATTAAATAGGCTCTTTGATAATATTTGTTTAATGTTGTACCGTTTTTCCTAAATTTTTTCTAAATTTTACCGGGTTTTCCCGTGTTTTATCCCGGTTTTTTATATTTGCTGGGAAAATTCTTAGGAACTCGAAAAATGACCTTCTTAAAGTAACTCTCTACTGAAATTTCCTTTAGAAACATTACTATCATTAAAAGTTGTGCACCAAAAAAAAAAAAAAATAATGCCGCAATGTATTTTAATTAATACCTAAATTTCTTATATTTTTCCTTTTTTTTTTTTTTTCGGTTATTCGGGAGTGTAGTCAGAGGGACCATGGAAGCCATGGCCCTCTCTATTGGCAATATATTTTTTTTAAATACTTTTTCTTATAATTATTTCATGTGTATGTTATTTTATTATGGCGCATGTGGTTTATTTTCCTATTTTATCAATTAAAAGTAAGTATAGTATATTTTTCAATATAATAAAGGATAATAAATTAATAAAATAAAAACAAAGTTTTTAAATGGTTAATACTCGTAAATAATTATATTAATAAATAAATAAATAAACAAATGCGTCGCCTGGAGCATTATGAAATGCGCATTGTACGACCGGCTTTTATCAGTTCGGTGGCCACTTATTTTTTGACTTAATGATTTTATCTGACGGTGCATTTTTAATTCGAAACCGTACAATAAATATTTCATAATACTCCAGGTGTCGCATTTATTTATTTATGTAATAAAGTAGATAAACGTATAATTCTTGGTTGGTTTATTTTGGTTTTGTTTTTTTTTTTTTGTTTAGCCTAACCGTCTCATTAATTTGTATGGATTATATTTTCAGTCGATGCCCGAACAATGATATTTTCTCTTTTTCTCACTGTTAACCAGTTTTTCCACCAGAAATCTTGTTCTGATCATCAACTTCGAGGCTAATTTCTGGCGCCTAGTAAATTGTTTCTAAGTGGTGCATTGGAGAGATTAATTTTTTGATTTTCCTTGTAGTTTTCTTGGTAGTTTCAATAACTATCACAAGTTTATGGCACCATAAAAATATTTAAAATCTGTAGTGACGGTTTTTTTATAAAAGCACTGCAAGTTCATAAATTGATAAAAACCATATCAATAATATTATATTTGATACGATTTATTTAATTTATATTGAGTTTTAATTGTACGGGTTTGATTTTTGACGATTTTTTTTTTTACTATAAAATATTTAAACAGGCTATCCCATGAAGATATACCCCTTGAATATCTTTGGAGATAATAAAGATTATCAAATTCGAATTATTTTATATTACTCACAGAGATGAAGACTAGAAATATTTATTTTTTAATTAGATTTTTTTTTTTTTAAATTAACTTTAATTTTATTATTTTCGGACAATTTTAAGACCGCTATTCTGTAAAGCTTGTTATTCTGAAAATTTTCCTAATGAGAAAAATGTTTTTAATGGACATCACGCACGTTGAATCTATAAGAGTACCGTGATGGTTTTAAAATAAATAAAGAAAGAAAAGTATAATATACCTCGTTCAAAAGAATCCATTTACGATCACAGTAATAGAGTTCAATTACTCTTAGATCACAGTAATACATCGTAAGATTTTAAATTACTTCAAATGATAAACGGGCGTACAACGATATCTTTAATATCTTTAACGTAGTTAAAATTTCATTTTTTTTTTTTTTTTTATTAAATTATATGTTATATAAAAATCAGAATAATATCATACAAATATTTATCTTCATATTTATGCCGAGAGTTGTATCATTTAGTATTATACAATTTTTCGCCTTAAATAAAATTATACTTATGTAGCCTACATAATGTAGGTAATAATATGTACATATATGTTTATAGGACAACGAAAAAGGTCATGTCACACGTTTTCCAATTTCTAATCTAATCTCTTTGGATGGATAGAAATATGATCTTTCCCTGCTGAAAAAATATGCGACTTTAAAAATACGGCCTGAATCGGGAAATACAACCTTTTTCATCGCGGTAGGCGAATTTTCCAGCAAAATGTTATACATTTTTCAAAACTTAATTCAAGACGGGATTTCGCATAACATACACAATTTTCTACGTTATATTCATGCTATAAATGAGTTTTAATAAATCGTTACTTAATCCAGTGGGGTATTTCGAGTGTTAGTAAGTGCACTGCATCAAACAGTTTTCAAATGTTGCAAAACAATACTTTTGCTACACTTAAAATATTCAGATCTGTAAGTGGGTAACATATTATTATTATCAAAAAGACGTCCTTGGATAATGGGAACGGGTGAAGCCACTGTTATAGATAACTTAATGTAAACCTATAAGCAACGATAAACCATTGCTCACGAAAAAACGATTCTGAGCGGAGTTCAATTGATAGTGATGCTTTGTCAACAATGCGTATTTTATTTTATAGTAAAATAATAAAATAAGCTTTATATATATATTGTTTTTAATAATAGTTGTTTAATGTCATACCGATTTTCCTAAATTGTCTACGTTTTTTCCGGTTTTCCCATGTTTTAAACTTGTTTTTCACATTTGCTGGAAAAAATCATAAGAAAATCGAAAAACGAGCTCTTTAATGTACCTCCCCACACCGATTTCCTTTCAGAAAAGGCGCTAGAAGTAGAAATCCGAGTAAGTCTTCTGATAGAAAAGTTGTTAACAGATAAAAAAAACCATCTTTGTAAAACCATAAGCTTCTTCGTTCCATTCAGAATCTAAAACAATAATAACGAGATTATCTAATTTTTATTTAATTTATTTTTATATTTATTTATTTTTTTTTATCTAATTTACGAAGATAAATTAATATGCCAAGCATAATCTATAATTTTCTGCAATAACCATTTGTGATAACTGATAAGATTACAACATGATTTTAGATAATGATCTATATCCGTGGCTAACACCTCGTACTATAATCGTGAATCGAAGAACACACCTTGAGGGCCTAATACTGTATGTGACCACGGTAAATATTGTGCTCATTGTCTTTTATGATTTTAAATGAAATATTACGAATATTTTGTTTGAAAAGTACCTATTATTTATTTTTTATAAAAAATATGAATTTAAAATTTAGTAATAAAAAGATAAGACCCTCTATAATTTTTTCAAAACATTCATTTTTAATTCTTTTAAGTTTATACTTCATAATTTATACTTATATATATATATACTTTATTACTTATTATTAGACACAAAAGAAAAAAGAAATAACAGGATAACAAAATACTAAATAATCTATTCAATTGCACAATTAGAGGACAAGAAAAAAATGTTTGTTGAAAAAATTTAAAAAAAATGTTGGACCCACCTCCTCTCTCATAAGATCCTCATTGATCACATAACAAATTTTATAACACCGAAAATTTTAACCCAGTCACGCCACTGACTTGATCGATAAAATAATATAATTTTTGCATATTTCGGGCGTTAGTACCTATTATTAATTAAAATTAATTTGTCTGCATATCATTAGTATAAAATATTATTTAATTACTAAATATTTACAAATATTTTACTTAATTTAAACTTTGATTTTTTGATTATATAGATATTTTATTGTTTGATATTACTTATATTACATATTTAGATTATTATCAACGCGTGCATATAAATGGCAGCTTTGAAAGTGAGGCAAGCCAGGTAATACCTCACCTAAACTGGTTAAAATTTTGAAACAAATAATACTCAATGAGTATATCTTAAGCCATTGGAAGAAATATATCAACATGGAGGCAACGGTTGACTTTTTTTTATTATTATAACACAATTAGAAAGCAAATTTAACTCATGCAGCCCCACCAAATCGCCAATGATATTATCATTGACGGATTACCTGAAAAAAAACATGAACATTGTTTACATATAGTGCAACAAATTTGTAAAGAGTTAAAAATAAGTTTAACTGATTCAATGATAAACGATTGTCATAAAATTGGATTTAACCGCAATGACTTATTGTATGTAACATTCTGTTATCGATTATAATTGTGGCCACAAGCGCGACCCCTTGCGAACTCCCAATTGCGCTACTGACCGGACATTGTAACAATAATGAAGATTAAAAAGATTAGGTGGGCTGGAACTTACATAGCACGTAGAAGGACAACTGAGTACTGGACAAGATTGGAGACCCTTAGGACGATCAAGACAGCAATGGTTAAATCGTGTTTATCTAAACCTGAATTTGATAGGGGTCAATAATTCAGAAGAGATGGCAAAATATAGAGAACGATGAGAAGAAAATAAATGATAGTTTCGACAAGGGACCTAAATGGTCTGTATTAAGCAAAAAAATAAATAAATAGATATGCACATACTTCGCACGATGCACGATGGGTGGGCAACTGTTATAGGTGATAAATTGAGAAGGTTGGATATAGAAGGGAATTTAATGTATATCTGTACACAAAAATTAATCTTTGCTAATGAAAACCAATTCTGAGCGAAGTTCGGTTGTAAATGTTTTAAAAGGCCGTGATATTTATGATTTGAAAATAATGCATTTGATACATTTTACCGTTTTTCCTACGTTTTTTCCCGGTTAAAATACAATACATGTTACATATAGATTACAAATATAATTTTCAAACACTGCCCACATAAATAATTAACACAAAGTAATTTGCTGTACAATATTTACATTTTTATATTTAAAAAATAATAATATTTAACATTTTTAATCAATATTTGTCATTTTATATAACTGCAATCTATTTTACAATTAATTTCGGTGTCACTGTAAATCAAGTTTGATTATTTTAATTAATTTAGTTACAGTAAATATTATAATGTATTACAATTGAGTACTTACATAAATATTGTGAAATCACGTATAATTAGAATCTCTAATTCGACGTTTATGCTGATTCCCACGGACGTTTAATATCAATCAAAAAGATAATACAGCCTTTTTGTTTGTTTTTTATATCTTTAAAAAAAAGACGATATTTGTATGTCCCGTAAAACATTTGTTTTGGAAAACTACCCTTTGCAATAGCATTTGTTAGATCAAAACCCTTTGTTATAAAAACTCCCTAAACAAAGTTATTATGTTAACACTATAATGATCAAATTGTTAAAATATTAAAGGTAATATATTATTTACCGGAGACCATGGGCATTCACTTAAACGAAAACTATTTAGAATTACAGGCCACGAATTACCAGCAAAATTCTTCATTGTTGTACATGCTTTGGAAGTTTGATAGACATACGCATTATCTTTCCAACCACCGATTGAATCTTTGACGGCCATATTAACATGATACTATAAGACAATTTTTATTTTTACAATACTAAATCAATTCTAGTTTAAACTGTAATTGTAATAACAGTAATAAATAATTGCATTGCGTAAATAGTAATAAGTATTCATAAATAGGTACATAAGGTATATTTTTTTTAAATCCGAAGGTTGGTTCACAACTCCAATTCTCCAATTTGACCGATAACTCGCTGTTTCTTTGAGCTCTTTAAAAGTATTGATACTTGCATCACATTTAATTTGTCCTGTATAAGAGTTTCGAAGACGTCCTGAAGTTCCCTTAATTTCATTCATGTCCTCTAATATTATATTATGCCACTCGTCTGGGTGTTTCTGAGCATGCCCCACCATTTTCGCATTTATAAACATACGTTTTTCTTCCATAGTTTTAAGTACCTATTCGTTGGTTTTTCTCTCCGTTCAACTAATTTTTTTCATATAGGTCGGTATAGGTATACATAAATATGTGTTCGTCGAATACTAATGAATTAAATGTATCAATAATTATTATCCACTAATTCCCGTCTTTACTATTAAGCATTAAATAATACTATTTCTAAAACATTGACAATTTGTTTTTTCTTTACTTACAGATAAAGTATCATCAAATGGTATAAGATTAGTTATATTTCCATTAAGCATAGTAACATTACTTGATATTTTATTCAAATAAAAATTCATCTGTAAATCATTTACCCTAGATTTATTACAAAACAGAATTGCTTTGAAATCAACTCTATATTCGCCCTAAAATAGTAGTTAATAAATAAATAATTCAAAATGTACGTAAAATAATTTTTATTGTAAACATACCAATGGTAAATTCGGATAAAAATCAATAACTTTTTTTTCGGATACCACACAAGATGAAAGTATTAAAATAAATATTACCGGACTGTACATGATATTTGTTTCTTCAATGTATAATATTTTCATTAAAAATGGTATCATGTCATTGAAAATTTAAATTTGCATGTGCCTCTATTTATGGATTAAGTAAACAATGGGTGCATTAATGATATCAATTTCGCATTTAAATTTGCTATGCACAATTGTTATTACCTATGTCAAGGTAGTTATTTAAATTATCTATCTATTTCATAAATCAGAAAAACCTTTTTTTTTATTTAATAACCTTAATTTAGTAATAAGTTTTTACTGTTTTATAACTGTCTACCCCACCACAAGTTCAGCTTAAAGGGATAGGTAATTTTCGTTATACTTGTATATTAGAACGTTTTAATATTTAATAAATTCTCTCTTCTCTCTAAAAAAAAAAAAAATATCAAAATAAAATTACCTCATAGAAGATCCAAAAATGTAGTAGGTAAATAAATACAACTTTAGAAGTAGTAGGTAATAAATACAACTTAAATCTAGTATCTAATGATTGACACTCTATATTTGATAATCTTGTAGATGATCAGTGTAAATATTTGAGTATTATAAGTCATACAAATAGCATAATATCAATATTATTTCGACATCACAATGATAATAGATGGAGTTCATCGTGCCACTACACATAAATATTCCTACCAAAAAAGTAAACACAATAATTCAATTTGTATTACTTTTTTCCTTTTCAATTCAGAGAAACCGTTTCATAATAGTACCCAATATCCATTATTGGTGGTTTGTTATTTAAGTGGAATAGACCAAACAACAAATAAAAGCTGCCATTCAGTTAGTTTACACGCATTCGATTAATTTGAATATAGAGTAACAATCCTTTATGCGAATCTATATTTACGAAATTTAAGTCTCGTAGATTTATCATAGTATAGTCCATATTTTCCTTAAAGAGCTACAAAACAGTGGTATCATTATGGACATTATGTAAACTACAATAAAAGGCAAATTGCAAATGGATACGTAAACATTAAAATACATGGCCTGGTAAATCCAATAAAATTAGTTAGGCCCGTGTGCAAGATTTTTTCATTGGGAACTAGGAAGGAGGGACAGATTATGAAAAAACCGTGTAAAATACAAATACATCAATTATTAGTAAGATCAAAAGTCAAAAACATATTTTTTCATTTCTCGACCACACATTACACTTCAGGAGTCTTGCAGGAATAATTTTACTTTTAATTCGATGAAACCAATAACTGTCAATGACATAGATCAAAAAAAAAAAAAAGGCAAATTAGATGTTTGAACCATCAAACCCCCTCTCTCCTTACGGACGGGCCTGAAGTGGGTTCAGTTTGCTGATTATATTGAAATTCTGATGACAGCCTGTTATGTAACTAAACCATACCTAATAATTTAATATAGCTCTACGGAGTACAATCAATTTTAATAGTATTCTCATAATGTTTTGTTTTTTTTTTTCAATTTATGATGTACTAAAAATATCAAATTAATCACATTCGTACAACTTTATTATTTCCAATAAGACAATAAGTATACAATTTCTTATAATTGCATAAATGGGTAGAACCGTTATTGTCTATTTTATAATGTCCATTTTGAGCAAGACTATTATTTTAGTAACTAATATAAAACGAAATTGTTTATCAGTAATAAATGAAACGTGAAAAGTGATAAATTATTACTTTTAATTTCTAAAAATATTATTATATGTAAAATATATGCAAATATTGTATTAAAACATAAAACCAACAAATAATTGCAATGGACAAGATCAAATTAAAAAGTAAAACACAAAAATATATCTATACCTAGTGGCCTCCACTAAGTATCTGTGTTCAATTCAACTAGGGAGCTAGGATGCTAAATGTTAACCACGGAACTGTGGTGTAGAAAGATAAATATGTAGTTAATGTTAATTAAACAATTTCGAGAGGCACGTTACAGTGTCCCTCTGACTATATGCCACTGGTTCCCAAAAAAAATTTGCAATTCCGAGACATACGAGTATAATACTCTAAAATCAACACTCTCATATACTGTCCCTCTTGCTGACTCCAATATGGATAAGTGTAAACTATTAAGATAACCTCGATTACCAAAATATTGTGCATTGTTCGTAAGTGTTCGCCTGTACCGTAGCCAGAAATAACTTTGGTGGGGTGGAGGGGCATTAATCATTTTTATATTATCTACTATTTATTTTTACGATAAAAAAAACCAATTAAAAAAAAAATTAGCTGACACACCTTTCCCCCAGGCTAACACACTGATACCTACTATTCTGAAGAGTTTACAGTCCCCGTTTCCGAAAAATTCCGTACTTTCGAAGTATCACTTTATAGATACATAATATATTCAAATTTACTTGATAACTTAAATGTTTATGAAACGATGGTGTTCTCACTCATTACGTAGGTAGACTAGTGGTTAGGGCGTTAGGCAAATTAAGTTAATGTAGGGTAGGGTCACAAGTTCGAAACCCGGCGGCGTATTCCGAAACGGTATCGTTTTTTTTTTTTTTATTTTACTTGTTTCTATATTGGTTTTTCAATATTATATACTTTTTGTGACTGGGTAAATTCTATACATTATACAATATTAAACGAATACATGGTATAAACGTTTTTATTAATGTCAAGTTATTTCGCATATAATATTTATAAAATAATAATACCACGATAGTAGTAACTGGTAATTGTGTAAAAATTTGAAAATAAAACACTGTTTTTGTCGTTCACAATTTTGATAGTTATAGGGTTCGTTATATCATATTAAAATTCATAACCTTTTTGAACGTATTCCTCAGAAAAACTTATAATGTGATATTACCTATATTGACCGAGTTGTTAAAACATAATGATATATTATTTACTAAAGACAATGGATATTCACTTGTGCCTAACCGATTCAGAACCTAAGGCAATGGAAAACTACTCATTGTTTTACATGCTTTGGGGTATTGATAGACATACGCATTGTTTTTAAAATCACCAGTTGAAATTTTGATAACCCTATTTAAATACATCTGTAAACAATCAATTTTACGAATTTTTTTTTCAATATTAAATAATCATATTTCTAAACAATTGAAATGTATTAGTTTTACTATGACGTGTGATTTTTCTTTTTGTAAATTATCAAAAATGCTGTTAGCTTTTGTTTTATTGTTATTATTCGGTTGAAAATTATTGCAGAGACCTGATATTTTTACAAAGTAATTATATTATTCTTTTCTGAACGTGATCGAATTTTCGAAAACATTCTGTTGATTTTTAAGTTTATCATAGACATTTGACATTTAGATCAAAAAAATCACAGTATTTTAAAACAAGTTTTACCGTACTTTGCTCAGAATTGTATTTTGTTAGCAATTATTTATAGTTGCTTACAGATATAAATTATACAACTTTATAGTGTATGTACAATGTATCCAACCTTCCGAACTTCCCACCTATAAGCACCCATTAGCAATATCAGTTCTTTTTTTAGCTACATCAAATGATTCGAATGGTTTTATAAAAGTTATTAAATTGCTTCTGAATGTATAATTATTACTTGATATTTTACTAAAACAAAAATAGAATTTAAGTTAAATTTAATTAAACTTAGAATTATTACCTATCGATTAATTGCGATATGTTAAATTTCGCAATAAACTCCATATTTTCCATAAAATAAAACCTAGTAAAACTTAATTAGTTAAAAGTTTTCAAATAGTATTCGATCCACTGGTATTGCGCACTATATATAAAATTATTATTATAAATATGATTATAATCAATTTACTGCTGGTCAACTGGAAACGAAATTTCAGACTTTTTTCGGATTTCACAGAAATAATAAACGCATTAAGATAAATTTAAAAAACCCTTCATGTTTCTTCAGTACCTATAGGTTATGTGTCAGTAGTACCATCAGAAATACACTAGGAGTCGAAAACATAAACTGTACTCCTCTATACATCGATTACATTAACAATACACTTTTTTTTTTAACTTGCACCTATCTATTCCGGCAATCACGCCATTATCATATTATTAATATCAAAGAAAATTATATCAACGAACAGTTGAACATGCTAGCGGTAGTAAACACAATTTAAATCTGGTGTTTATTTTTCATGTTCGCATCGATGATCTGCATCAATATTTGATTACCATTACGCAACATAACAACAGTGATACTATCAAAAACGATAAACGACGGAAGTGTCACACAGATAAACACATATCCATAGATGCCGAAAATAGACAAAATGACAATAGAAAATTATAATATTATCATTGTATTCCGACATATTATACTGGTAGAATGTCAAAAATATAATTCATTCCAATACAAAAATATATACGGAAAAAATATTTTGGCCGTTTTCGAGTTCTTTGAAGTTGTCCTTATATGTGCTATTTTTTAGTCATTCAAACATTTTTATTATTCATTCGATTTATGTAAATACAATTCATTAGCACTTATATGTCGAGATTTATCATAATGTATAGGTTGGCCTCTTGGTAAAAAAAAATTGTATTATTATCTTTTGATTTCTCCTACGTTTTTACTAATTTTTCCTGATTATTAAGAAAACTACGCGGAAAAAACTAGCGTTTTTTAAATAAATTAGACTAAATTTTCTTTCAGAGAAGGCCTATTCTTGAAATTTGGAATCATATTTCAGGTAATTGAAATAAATTAAAAATAATGATCATCTAATGCTGTAAATTTGTCACGTTTTATTTTACATCTTTTGCGGGATGTTCTCAATTATTGTGAAAACTAATTTTAAAATTAAAAAACGATTTTCTCAGTTGCATATCAGATTAAAAATAAAAAAAATAGACTCTTTTTCAATCAAACTGTGATTTCTGATATAAAACATAAATCGTTTTTCTCGTTAAACGAGTTGCGTACAAATTCCGAAAATGGTCGTATAAATTCATACTAATAACCTATGTACTAATTATTTACAAAAAAAAAATCGAATGTTTTTTTAGAAGTGGGGTTGTGGAAATTTGATTAATGAACGTCACGAGGCGACAAATGTTTGTGCACTTTTCTTATAATTTTCTTCCGATATTTAATCTGTTAAAATTCCTTGAAAAATCTAAAAATTATTTTCTTTATCAATAAGATCCAAAATTCAACAAAGAAGGTACTCTACGCATTTTTTCATATGGAAATATATTTTTAAATAAATAAAAAAAAACTTGTAATAGTAAAATTAATTCATTCTGAGCTCTGCTCAGAATTTAATGTAAACCAATACTAGTGTGTTATAAAAACTAGAAAAATAATAATGCTTTTTTCGACCAAGTATCCACTAATATTATTGTTTACGTTAAAAAGATGTATTCAAGACGTCCTGGTACCTTGTATGATATTATGACAGTCTACAGATAACTTTTTTTAAATAAAACCAAAATACTATACATAGGCGCATTTTCTTAATTACCTATGAGTTCCTATTAAAAAAAAATCTAATACAATTGCCTGAAAATGTAAACACAAACCAAAAACTATTTTAACTCAGAGTAATGAACACAAGTAGAAATAAAATATCCTAAAAAAAAAAAGAAATGAAAATGTCAGCACGTATGCGTACCATTGAGTTTTAGATTTTGAGTGGAGGGAAAAAGCTTGTGGTTTTACAATGCTGTTTATTTCTTTCTTCTTTTTTATTTTGTTCTAGACTGTGGATACGGTTTTTTCCTAGTAAACATGCTCCGATTATTACGTGTCTCAACTTTTCTGAAAGTTTAAGATATTTTGATGACACTTTAAACAGGTCATTTTCAGATTTTTGATGCCATTTTTTAAATAAAAACACTTAAGTGAGAAAAAATGTAGGAAAACGTATAATTTCACGATTTCATTATTTTATAAAAACACGGACGATCTTTTCTACCAAAAAAAATAACCTAATCAAAAAATCACAAGACATATTTTTTTTTTGGCCTTTTTGACATGATTTCTTACGGTATTATCGCCAACATTTTTAAGCCACTTTTTAGGAATTTTAATTTTTGGACGTTTTTTGCTGTAATTCGGTTATAAATACATGTAAAGACTTGAAACTTGGTAATAATATTTATATTGTACATAAATATAATCGTCTTAGAAAGGGAATGGTTTATCGTTACTTAAAAATATAAATGAAATAACCTTATGTATCCTACCTTTCCAATTTCCCACCTACAACAGTGACCGCACTCGTCCCCAATATCAGGTCTTTTCTCTAATGCGTTCGATGTTGTTAAAGTACAGTTTAGACAATTTTCCTATAATGCCATAATATTAGTATCAAAATTGCATTTATTTTATTTATATACAGTTATTATCAAATAATAGTTCCTATCTGGACTAGTTGTAACAATTTTCTTATGGATTTCTCGTATGCAATTGTTTGAGTTTAACGCTACAATAGCTACTTCTACCCTGGTTTCATACTTTACGAACTGTTCTCAGACCTATCAAATATGCACGAAAAATTTCATGAGAATCGGTCAAGCTGTTTCGGAGGAGTGCGACCACAAACACGAGACACCACAATTGTATACATAAGATTTATTAATTTTTATATTTTAACTAAGTAACCAGTTTCTATGATCACTACTGCGTATCGTCACGACAACTATTACGCCCCTTCCGCGGATTACCTTATTAATTACTATCTATTTTCTATTTCATTCGTTTAAGTTAACCCTAAATCGACCAAAAATTATTAGATTTTTGTACTAAAAATTTCGAAAACCCGTTTCACCCCCTGTTCCTTGAATACAGGGTGAGGGGGAATAACCTATACGTTATTTCTGGTCATGAACTACATATATGCACGGTTTCAGCTCGATCCATTCAGTGTTGACGTTCATCCGTTTAAACAAACTTTCGCATTTGTATAGCATTAAACTATTTTTTTTTTTAATATAAAAAACTACTTTTTGTGACTTGAATATAAAAGTTGGACATATGCTGTCCGATGCATTTTTCGCAGGCATTATCAAACTATACAAATTTTCTCTAAAACTCAATCATACATCTTTCATCGTTAAGGCACCGTACGTAAGAAACGTTTTCGTTCGACCGTTTTTTCTCTGACTCACTGTGCACGTCCGACTACCGCGAAAAAGTCTTTTCATTTTTCATGGGTTAATACACGGAGTGCCTATGACACTCACAAATAATGTGGCTTTCTATTGGTAAATAGAATTTTCAAAGTCGGTTCAGATATCACCCCCCGTAGCCTCGCAAACTCGCGAACTTTACTTCTTCGTAATAACAGTATAGATTACATTATATTATTGCCTGTATTTTATAAATCCCCCGAGTGCACATTGCTTACGAAACTTAATATGCGTCTGATGGCGCGCTCCGTTTGTATCGGTTTTATTGTTTTGTGTTTGATAAACCGAAAATGCTCTACGCCGCCGAGCACTAGTGCCGGATCTACGTATCACAAATCCCGTGTTTCGACGGCCCGTCCGTTTACGTCCCGTCGTCTTACGTTCCCGTCGACGACGTTCCCGGACGGTACACGCGTTGCGGTTTTCAAAACTCCGCACGTTGACAGCACGGCGAATCACTCTCCGGGGCTCATTAACGGTTCGAATTTTTCCGCCGTTCGACGGTCCGCCATATCGCTGTCCCGGAATCCGCTAAACGCCGTCATTTGACGGCCCGTGCCGTTGTGACGCGCGGTTTTCCTGTTCAGGCCGTAGCACGACGGCCCGCGGGATCGCATACGATGCGCGCCGTACGACGGCGTAACAATCGGGAGTTCGGTCGGACACCCGCGTGCCCGCGATTGCGTTTCCGGCTATCGCTAACGGGTATTTCGGCCGGATGACGTTGGATGTGAATTCCGCATTTCGGGACGCCGCAGGGATTACCGGGGTGCAAACCCTCGCGGGTCGCGGACAACCCGCGGCAAAACGAATGTTTTCCAATGCGTCGACGACGAAATAGACGACGGCCCGACACGGGACATCTGTAATGCGCGTGGCGGCCGCGCGCCAGTAGCGTACAATCGACATTTGATTTTGTACAGCCGCGTGTACTTGCGCGCGCGCAATTTGTATACGCGTGAATTTACTGTCCGCGTTCGCGCGTCATTCGCGAATTCGCGTATCCTACAATATGAATTTGCGTGCGTTAACGGCACACACACACACACACACACACACTGTACGTCGGTGAATATTTTTCGTTCGCGTGTGCGTTTTAAAATGGCAAAAAAATATCGGCCGAAAAAAATAGTTCTCGAATCGGTACACCAAAATCAATGTCGGAATCGTGAATTTTAACGGCCGCGGAACCCACATTCGTTATCGGTTTTAATTTCCAACCCTTGCTTGGAGGGTTAAGTGGGTATTCCATCTAAAAACGTATGCGATTGGTGTTGTGACATATTGATATGTATGTTGTTTTCGAGACCGTACAACCCAGTTTCGACATTCATCCATTATTTAGAGGATTAGGAGGACGTTTTTTCGTCCTTTTTTTTTTTTTTTTTTTAACATTCGATCGATTAAGCGACTTTATATTATAATATTGTGTTTTTGAACCTTAAAGGCAATTTTTTTTTTCTTTTCGTTGTTCAAAAGCATTTTATCAGAACGGATTAAATGATGAATATCTTTCCTGGCAGATAAAGGTAACCGACGCGCGTCGACAAATGTGCACAAACTGCGATACGTTGAATAACGGGGAGGGGGGGGAAAGGAGAAACGAAACGGGTTTTAAACCAAAAGCGGGGCAACTTCGAGCAACCTCTATTCGATATAATATTAATGTATAGAATGCGAACTTCGTTATGGCGCGCACACTGAATGGGAGTGTACAGGAACCAAACACATCCGACTGTGCTCTCTGTTAACTCGTCGCCCGATCGTCACAGATCGGCGCATGCCACAAGCACAATACGGAATTATTTTCGCCGTTGAACGCGTGCGACGGGTTGTTATACCCGCGGACGAACCCGAATTCGTCATAATCATTTCACCGTAATAACTACTGCGTTTCACATAACAGTCGTACAACGACAACAGAATAACCTATCGGATTGATTGTTGTTAAATGCGTTGCTCTAAACGACATATTATACGAAACGCGATCGGTATGGTCGGACGCCTCGGGAATAACAAACTCGAGATCGATTCAAGAAACTTATTTGGAGAAACTTGGAAAAAAAAAATTCTTTTGAAAAGTTCACTTTTGGACAGCTTTTTCCGGTTTCGAAACACCGTGCCCCGCGTCCGCGTTCGCGTACGTATTAAATTACTTTTTTTATTCGAGATCTACAATATTTGCACAGCTTGTTTTATCGGTTTCCGCGGTCACGGCGTAGCGTTTCCGTTGTCAGGTGCGTGTGTCTCAGGACCCGAGAGGATATAATGTATTATTAACACGAGTTACACGAATGGGCTGCGATACGAGTTTCGTATTGTTTATTTTCTTTTATTTTTTTTTCGATTTCGGCCCGCAGTGAGGACGCGCGTAACGAGAATCGATCGATGATCAATACGCCGCGCTATTGATCATGGCCCGCGGTCCGTGCGCGCCGGGCGCCGTAATCGCGTTAATAATAACCATGGCCGCGGTCCCGACCGCGGCCAACGATATCGAACGGGGCAACGGCACTGGCCGTCGACAACAACGCGGTGACCGGCTGGCGCCGAGATTCCTGAACGGGCACCGCGTCGCCTGGACGTGCACGCAGCGGCCGGTCGGAGCGACGTCCAACCGCGACGTCGTCGACGCTCCGCCGGCGCACGTCAGTTACGAGCCCGGCAACGTCGTTTTCACCCGCATGCAAATGGCCGGCGACAGGGCGTTTATAGTGTCCCCGCGATACAGGTGAGTCGTAAACTCGATCGGGTTTTCACCGGAACCGAGCCGATAACTAGTTGGCTGGTTGACTAGTTGGCCGGCAAGTTTCAAGTTTGTGTTTAGAATATTAACTCCCTCGAAGCGACATCGGGTTCGGACCAACAATCTCTCCCGGCACCTGGTTTTTCTTAAATACTGTTGTGTAAATAATAATAGTACTTAAACATTTTATCGTTGTCCGCTCCCCCGTAACAAAATCACACGACTACCGCCGGTCGCTTCACTCACAATCGTATGTTCACGACCGTAGGCCAGGCGTTCCGTTCACATTGAGTTACGTCTTGTTGACCGACTGCCGTACATCCGAGGGGAGAAATCCCGCCCCGTGCAACGGTGACGTTTTCCATCCGGTGTCGCCGTACCCTTCACTTCGGGCCCACTGCCAGTTTTCCAAGTCCTCGGCAAAATCGCACGGCGGCGAGCGTACGTGCGACAACGAGGGTCTCGTGAACGTGGTGGACGCGTACTTGGGGCCCGACGGTGTGCTGTGGGTGCTCGACGTTGGCGTGATCAACACGCTTGCGCCGGCCAACACGCTCGTCAAACCGAAAAAGTACACCGAACCGAAGGTCGTGGGCATTGACGTGGCCACCGGACGCGTAAGTACGTCACACGACGTGATAAAATTACCGGACAGATCCGCCAGCGAGTAGATCGCGGGACAATGTTAGAGCGTAGGATATACAGTCTCCGGGTCGCGTGCAAAGGGGGAACACCACAATCATAGACGTGTGCGGGACATTTTCGCGGACCGCGGCTCAGAGGAAACGAGCAATTATTCCTTCGGTCTTGTATTCCATACCGTGAAAAAGTAGATGGCGCGAGCGAAATTCCGATTCATTGTAAATCGTATTTGTTTACCACGTTTAACAGGCACCCGCGTTTCGCGAACGCGTCACCACTGAATACACGAGTATCGGTAGCCATAAAAAAAACGACCCGATACGTTTTTATAATTTAATCGTTACCGATAATACGTCGTTGAAAATTTACAAAAACCCAATGTTATCGCTATTGTACAAAACACTTCGAAAAACCCCGAGGCAGTGATGATGAGTTAAATCGCAGTTAATAGCGGCCGGGCGGTTTGAATTATTATCGAGTAACCATTCGATCGCGATTTCATATACCCGTGAGTTTATGCGAAATTTCGATTTCAGCCCAGGAGACGTGCCGCGGCACATCCGACGCACCCCGCGCGCGAGCCCATAACAATCGTAAAACATTGTGGAGTTGTAACTTATAAACGGGTGCCACAGTCGTTTACTACACACACACAAACACACACACACACACGCGCTTGTTGGTTTTCGTATAGACTGTGCACAAGATTGAATTGAAAACGCTATTGCCGTTCGACGGCGACTTCGGCGACGAGAAAGCGAAAATCACGGGCCGGTCGCTGCACACCATTGCCGTAGAGTACGAGGACGACGAGAGCGCCGGCGACGGTAGCGGGTCGCCTGCCACTGTTCCGAAACAGGTCGACCAGTCGCCGGGTACGACCGCCGGCGACGGACCGGGCCCGTCCGGCAGCGCACCCGTAGACGGTCACGATGACGACCGCGGGAATCGCCGACCCGCACGCCGGAATCGCGAAAAGCCAGCCAGACCCGTGGCGGTGTACGTGGGCGACGCGACCGACGGTGGTCCGGACAGGGGCTCGTTCGTTGCGTGGTCGGTGAGAGACGCCCGGGGAATCCGCGTCAGGTTGCCGGTTTCCGTTTCGGCGGCGCGCGGGCCAGGCGGCACTGGCGACTACGCGGACGCGGACGACCCGGACGCGGAACGGAATATGTTGCACCTAGCGCTGTTGGACGAGAGCCGTCCGGCCGGCCAAGTCGTACGCCACCTGTACATAACGTACGGCCGACACCCGTACGCGTACAAGATACCCGTGAACGTGATCCGAGATCGACGCCGCGGGGCAAACGACGACCGTTCCGAGCTGCGGTTGACCAAGTGTGGCGTGCGTGGCTGCGGTACGGGTGGAATCCGGTGCCTCGTGAACGTGGGCCGGAAACCCGTGGGACCGGATCGCCGGCCGCTGGTGCCGATCGATTCGGTGTACGGCCGCCTGTGGTATTACCGCGGCGGCACGTCCGCGCACGGTTCGGACCTTTACGTCTGGGACTCGCGAAAACCGTTCCACGCGGAACACTTCCGGCGGGTCGGCGGAGACGACGGTCCCCCGAGTGTGCGGAAAGACTGTTCGTGCGGCGACGGGGATGAAGAAGACGCTGGCGCTGGCGGCGATCGCCCGCGTCAGCCGCGGCTAGTGACGAAAGGCCTGCGGCCGAGAGACGACGGCAACGCTGATGGCGTCGCGAGTCGGGGTGGCAGGGCAAGCGGTGGCGGTGATAAAGACGACGACGAAACCGGCGAAAGTCGCGACGCATTGAACAAAACTGCAACGGCCGGCCGACAACCGGTGCGGGGCCGAGCGGCGTGGATCGGCTGCATGCAAATAACGTCGGTAGATTACTCGAGTTGGGATCCGGTGGCGAACGACGCGAGTTCCGACGGTTACGGTACGCTGTGGACGTTCCGTAGCAATTTTCATGACTCGATACGCGGTCGGACGGGACGTTTCGGTCCGATCGCATTGTTGAGTCCATTCACGTCGGACTGCAATTTATGAGATCGGGAAATTTCGTCCATCGACGTCCGTTTCTACCAGTACATTTTATCGTTTATTTACAATATATACAACGTTAATTATAATATTTTAGATTCTGAGTGGAACGAAGAAGCTTATGGTTTCACAAAGAAGTTTATTTTTTTTTTTCTTATCTGTGCAACTTTTCTACCCGAAGACTGACTCAGATTTGTATGTGTAGCACCTTTTCTGAGAGGAAATCGGTGTGGGGAGATGCTTTAGGTAGGTCATTTTTCCATTTTCCCCGGAGTTTTCTCATCAAATGCGAACAAATAGGAAACTATTACGGTCTTTTTTTTCTGTGGACAACTTTTCTACCAGCAATTTTGCTCCAACTTTTAATGATAGCAATGTTTCTGAAAGGAAATTCCACTGGGGAGGTACTTTAAACAGATCGTTTTTCCATTTTGCCCGGAGTTTTTTTTAGCAAATGTGAAAAACTGGGAAAACCGGGAAATAAAAAATATTATTAAAGAAAGTATATAGAGCCGCCTGTTTAAATATTTTACAATAATATGATATATATATATATATATTGTTGACAAAGCATCACTGTCAGCTGAACTCCGCTCAGAATCGTTTATTCGCAAGCAATGGTTTATGTCGTTGCTTACAAGTATACATTAAATTACCTATTACAGTGGCTGCACTGGCGTCCCCGTTATCCTAAGACGTCGTCTTACTCATATACGTACACCTCGTATATTATTAACGAGTCAGAAAAATGCATTCGTATACAATAGTATTTTATATTTTAGGGTTCTCTGGAATGTTGACGCGCGCACCATGATCAGTTGATTGTGTTATCAATGCTGTCGTTAAATAATCGTTACAAATTAAAACGTAAGAGTGACATAGTACTTAAAATTTTGAGGTTTCATCTGATACTATGGTAAACTTTGCACATTACTGAGTCTCGTCTATTTTACGAACAACTTTAAAATCTACATGTTCATGTCGTCAGTCTACAATTCCAACAGATTAATGGTTGACGAAAAGTCTGAATTCATATAAATCAACAAAATTAATATTCATCAAATAAAACTAGAATTAAAAGAGTACAATATTTCGGAAGACACGCGTTTATTTTTTTAAACGTTTGTTATGGACTGATTTGACAGTCGACAACAAATAAATAAATTAAGTGAACACTCACGAGTTATTGAATAATATTACTACTATATTTTAAATTTAATAAATCAACTGTTATGACAAATAGAAAAACATAGATTTACGGAGGTTCTGCCGAATGCTCTGCTGTATCCCGACTGCCGTCGTACGTCGTTCTTGACGTCGTACGAACCGCCGGATAGGCAAAAAGGGTTAACTCAGCGCATTCTTTTTTGCCTGTACAATATATATAAACTATCGTTTACACAATATTCTTATTACTAACCATTGGTCCTTGAACCTAACTAATATACCAGGGGTTCATAACACGTTCCAACAATTTAAAAACGAATAAATCAGTTTTTATTATTAAACAATATATTGAACGTTAAATCCGGAATAATAATTAGAACAACAGGGAAAACGCAATTCCCACCGGAATATTTTCCTCTTTTTATTTTGTAAAAGGCGCTTTTACTTTAAAACCAAAATTAACAGAATTCTACGTAGACTGCGTAATGTAGAATTTGCTATATTGCCCGTTAGTTGGACTGAGACAACATATACGAGTATAGCGTCCTTTTAATAATAATTTATTAGTTTGAACATTACAATAACAACCGTCCATTACTTTCTACATTAGATTTAAAATCTTCAATAACAGCTACAGTATCTATATCAACCGTTAACTCTTGTTCTACGGTTAAAACCATTAGAGCGTTCAATCTTTGTTGGACCGTTGTTGTTCGTAAATTTAATTTAACAAGTGATAGTTTTGAAAATGACCTTTCACGCGTACAACTTGTCACAAGAATAACCATAAACTTTTGAAGAACAGTAAAATAGTTTTTGAAATAATCCATAGTAGCCATTGGTGGATTGTGATTTTACTTGTAGATGGGGCTTCATAAATAGAAATTGTGGAAACTTTTTTTCATCGCCTTAACTTCAGTTTCTATATTATTGTTCACTGTTGCACAGAAAATGTTTTGATAGAAATTGAATGCAAGGCCATTTTTTGATTTTCTCGGGAGTTTTTATAAGAAACGAGAAAACCAGGAAAAAACATGGGAAAACCGGGAAAAACGTAAAAAAAAAAAAAACGGGAAAATCGGTACATTAAAAAAATATTATTAAAGTTAATCCATAATGCTTATTTAATAATTTTACCATAATATGACATACATTATATTGTTGACAAAGCAATAATATCAACTGAACTCCGCTCAGAATCGTTTTTCGTTAGCAATGGTTTATCATTGATTACAGATATAGTTTATTGATCATTTGTTTGCCATAAAAACATGTTTAATGAAAAAAAAAGGTTACTCTTTTGATATGCTCATAGAAATACATGAATATTGGGATTATATAGATTATATAGAGAGAAAGGTGAATATTTAGCAATGATTAATCGTTATATATTTAAAAAATTAATTGTGAACTGAATTATAAAAAACTGTTTTATAGTTTCATTAAAATATGGATTTTAAAGATTCAATTGGAACATGGAAAGATAATGCTGTTGTGTACCAAACTACGAAAGCTTGTACCGGCATAATTAATATAATGGGTCCGGCGGTTCAAATATTAACTTAAATTTTGGTGTAAACTGGTCCTGTCCACTTCCTGCTGTAAATATAATTCGAATAATAATACAAAATTATTATATAATTAACAAAATTATTTTTGGGCGCATACATCTCATAAGGTATAGATTTCATGAATCTTATAAAAAAAGTCTAATTTTCCAAAATAATTTTTTTATGGAATTTACAAGTTAAGAATTTCAATATTAGATTATAAAAATAAAATAATCGGATCTACTATCCTGGATATTGATCGTCCATAGGAAATTGAATAAACTATAATACCTATAATTTATATCAGGGGTGGCCAAACTTATTTTGTTAGAGATCTTTAAGAATATGTTTTTCCATTGAAGATCGACTTCCTCACGAAAATTAATTATTATAAATCACCCAAAATATAATAATAATAAACATACACGTTCATAATAATAAAACTAAAATGCACCTAGTAAAATAATAGTTAAATAATGGTTATATATTATATTGTAAATACAATTGCCAGAATTAACTGTTGAATTGTATTATTTGATAAATTTACAACAAAATAAAGATAACATATTAAGATAAAAATGATCAGCAAATTGTAATTTATCTACTAATTACGCAAAAATAAATTCTAACAAAATGGACATCATCTGCGATCGACCGGATATGGTTTATTTTATTTTTAAATAAAAACTATCATAAATTAACACATAAATATACAAGTGAAAAAAACAAAATAATAATATAATTTATTTTTTTAATGAAATTAAATGCTAGATTAATTAGAAAACGAATAAAATTGTTTTTTTTTTTATGTTTATATATAAAATAACATTGCTTTTTCAAAACTAGTTTACAATGTCAATAAGTATATTATATAATATTTTGATCACCATATTGTTAAAAATAAGTACAACAATTTTATAATTTGTAATAGGAAAAAATTAAAAAATTTAGATTGGAAAACAAAATATATATTATATATATATATATAATATTTATAAACTTAACTATAAAATATATTTAACTAAAATATTTAAAATAATGTTTTTTTTTTTTAAATTAATCAAAATTATTTTTGAATACCATTTACTATTATGTTCCTCCAATTTTTAACATTTCATCAACATTAACAATTTTTTCTCTGGGTTTACCGCGTTTCATTCCTCTTTCAATTTCAACTCGATCTATTTTTGTCCATCCATTCCAATCGATCGTAATTCTATCTAAAATAAAATTTGATAATATTTTTTTTTGTCCAATAGAACCAAAATATTAAATAAAAATTTACCTTTATCTTTCAATATTTTTGAAATATAGCTATAGCCAGGTTTTGGGTTATCGCTTAACAAACCTTTTTCAAAATCTTTGCCAATCAGGGAAGCCGTCTGAAAAGCATTACTCATAGTAGACACTATCACTCCAATAGGTCCAGACGATAACCAGCCAACACTATAAATTCCTATAAAAGTAAATTGTTGATTATAATGTTAATACTTAATAATGATTTAAATTATAAAAACTGTACCTACCCGTACTTTGGGGTACTATTGAAGACGCTCTATTAAAAGGTATATCGGGATCCGCTTGGATACTCCGATAACCTATGCTGCGAAAGGCCAAATCACATTTTAATGTATACTTTTCGTTTGTGATTACTGCCTTATCTCCTATGAGCAATGATATTTAAAATGAAATGAAATCATAATATTAATAACTTAATATAATTACTAAAATACTACAACAATTATTACAATAATCCGCACCTTCTAAACGATTTATAGCCAATTCGATTCCCTCTATTTTGTCTGAGCCCAATAGCGAGATAGGTGTTCGATAAAACAAAATATCGAACGATTTATCTCCTCGAGATTCGAGTTTTTGGGATGCATCATACATGAGCTGCATTAATCGTTTACGCGGTCTGGGTAAATCTATAATAATATTGTTGTTATTGTGATAATAAATATTGTACAAAAAAAAAAAAAAAACTATTTTTTTTTACCACCAATGACATTTTCAATAGTGTTCATTTGGCCCTCATAGAAGTTAGTGCTCACTGCTGGTAGTTTTAACATTTCTCTAAATTCTTTAATGGTAAATGCTACTTGTAAAGGGCCTCGGCGACCCACAAGAGTGACTTTTTTAACTTTGCTTTTTGCCAATGCTTCCAAACTATACTCTGTGATATCAGTTTTCTAAAAACAAACGTTATTTGGTTTTTATTATTGTCAAATGCTGATTAAGTAAAACTGATCGACTGTACCGACTCTAAGTATATCAACTGGGGTTAACAATATTCGGGCTACATCTAAAGCTACATTTCCCTGTCCAATGATAACAGCGTGCTCGGCATTCAAATCTACTTTGATATTCTTGTTTTGTGGCTGACCATTGTACCAGCCAATAAACTTTGTAGCTGATACAACGTTGGTCAAACATTCACCATTGATATTTAATTTTCGATCTTCTTCGGCTCCATAAGCCTGAACAAAAACCAAACAATTAATAATTCTAAAAATGTATTTTCCAACATAATTATAGGTGTTATAATAACTAGAGATAGGATGTTGATGAATTATGCATTTTTTTGCCTTGATCCTATAAAATGCCATTTTAGCTAAAAATTAATTTCATGCTTCCCCTTGATTCAAAACATACCAATTTTATTTTCCTTTTTTTTTCATATAATTTAATATTTTTGTACAATGTAGGGCATTTTTCTCAAATTTTAGATTTTAAAGAAAACTTCAAAAAAATAATTTTATTATTATTGGGATATTTTTATTGCGATTTTATATGGTTAACCATATAAAAATGTTTTAACTGACAGATGTCTTTAGTTTGAAAACATCAAACACATTTTAATTGTACAGTGTAACGGAAGGTAGGTATGCAAAATAACAAAATTTTTGTTTTTATTTTAACTTGATTTTAAAACAAACAATCTGTAATTTAATTATTACAATAAGTATGTATGCGAAAATATATTAGTTATTGACATGAGAATCATGAGAAAAGTAGCCACCCAATAGCAACACTTTACATAGGAATTTGTTTAGTATTTAATCATGGTTTAAACCATCTTCTCTTAAGCCAAGGAGGAAGATTACCATGAACGGCGTTAAAATTTACTGCTGATATTGGGATTTGGATGATTTTCTAATCGCGCTCGGAATCGTTTGTACAGTATTTATTTTTAAGTCTGTATTAAGGGTGTAATTTGAGACATGAAAAAGAACATTTGTAACGTTACAAAGAGTTAAAATTTAAACATCTATTAGCTATTGTCTATTAATTTTACAATTCATGTTTAAAATTATTCAGACTCCATTATCAAACCAATACTATATGTATTACTAATGATTATTATTTTTAATTTAATGATTTTCACTTATTTAAGTAGATTTGTTTGGTCATTTTTTGGGGAATTTTTGCATTTTGTATAGTCTTTTAGGTCATCAATATCGTAACTCTATTAATAACATACTAGTACGACAGCATGATATGAATGTTTTAGTTGAGCCAGTGTTATGTGACGACCGAGCGTAACATTGCCTATAAATCGAACATGTTCGTTTGATGCGGTTTTAGAGAACGTATTAATGACATTCTTCACTTCTGGATGATCAGGGGCAACACCATAACGTACTAGACCAAACGGAACAGGTAGCTTTTCATAAATATCGATTTGACAACCAGGAATAGTCTGTAAATATAATAAGATAGTTTCAGAATTGTTTTAATATTAAGAGGGGTTTTTCGATTACTTTTAGCAACTGTTGTGCACAGTAAAATCCTGCGGGACCAGCGCCTACGATTCCGACATGAAATCTGTTGTTGTCTTTTGAATATTTCCTGACTATATGCCTCAAATACCTCCATCGCATCTGAAAAACCAAAACAATTATCGTTTGTCTGCTCAAATGAACCATCATATAAATTTTTAATTGTAAAGTTTATTTTATGATATTTAATGTCTTTCTATATAATATTATCAGGTAGGTTAATTAAAACGAAAATTATTTAGAGCGTTGTTTAATAACACTGTTTTAACGTTCAATAGACGATTCTACTTACATTTTTTTTTTAATTGTACGAGATGACAATATAATTCGAGAAAAACGTTCAAATAAAATATTAATGAAAATAAAAACAAATTATCATAAATTCAAAACGATATTACGGTAACGTCACTAAAGTTTGACCCATAATTGATAAGTAAATATTTGATAACAGAGGATTATTTTTTTTTTTTTTTTATCAAAAAAATTACATTACAGTGCGTACAGTTGTTTTTACCGCGTTTAAACTCGACAGCACTGTACCGGCGCTATCAAAATTTCAACAATAATTTTGTTATTGTTTACACGAAAATCGGGCAGTCCAATAAAAACATCATAATATTTATGTTCGCCGACTACTGTGTTTTATGTTTTCAATTTTATTTTAATGCACCGCCCCGCGTATTTTCATCACGATCGTTTTGTGTAACGCGTAAAAACTGCGCGATGGCCGGCGACTTGGTCACCCCCGAACGACGAATAAAACAACGATTACTACTGAATATGCGTACGGCCTGTGCACGGTCACCGTGACCGGGCTTCCGGACGGAGAACGGACCGAACATGAAACGCCTGTATGCACTGACGACGTTGCTGCTGGTGACCGTCGTCAGTTGCCGGGCGCACCAATTGGATTTGTACCTGGATTCCGGCGACGTGGAGCAGCTGATCGGCCTGGCCGCCCGGTTGTACTACGTGCGGAACGGCCGGCCCAACGCGAACGCCATGAAATACGTGTTGGAAGTGCCGGCGTCCGTTGGCGCGCTAAACCTGACGTGGAACTCCAAGAGTCCGCTGGCCTACAAGGCCGCCGTGTCGACGACGGACTCGGACCTGGTCGCCCCCAAGCTGGACATGGCGCACGAAGGTGCCGTGCCCGACACGCGGTCCGTGTTCGCCGTGTCGTTGCCGTGCGCCGTCGGGTCCGGCGACGCCGACGTGCGGCTGTCGATCAGGACGTCGGCGAACTGGTCGTCGGACGGCGCGACCGGCGACGTCGACGTGGCGTTCAAAAAGTTTTGCGTGGACCCGCGGACGAACGGCACGGCCGTCGCGCCGGAAACGGGTCGCGCCGCGCCCGTTTACTACGAGCGAGCGTTTTTCTACCACATGATCGCCGCCGCGTCCTCGTTGGTGGCGCTGGCCGTCATCTGCTGCCTGACCACCACGTACCGCCGCGACAAGGCGCGCGACCTGATGATCATCAAAGGTTTCCAAAACAACGAAGTGAACGTGTTTCTGAAGTCCGCGTTGAATCCCAGCGGCAAGTTCAACCGCGCGAATTCGCTGCCCGGCCCGAAAGCCGCCCCGGTCAAGGCGAAAGACTTGCACGAATGCATCGTCGAGCTCAGCGTCCAGAGGCAGCGGGTCCGGTTGCAGAACGTCGAGCTGGAAGGCACGTTCGGACGGGTCTACCGGGGCCTGTACACCGATCCGAACGGCAAGGACGACGAGGTGTTCGTCAAAACGGTAACGGACCAGGCGAGCGCCGTGCAGATATCTGTGCTGCTGCACGAAGGGCTGTGCATGTACGGGCTCAACCACAAAAACGTGATGACAATACAAGCCGTGTCCGTCGAACAGCACGTCGAACCCTTCCTGTTGTATCCGTACAGCAACAACACGAATCTAAAGAGATTCCTACAAAACTGTAAGACGTCCGAGAGCATTTCGTACACGTTGACCACCAGGGAAATAATCGACATGACGCTGCAGATAATCAGCGGCATGCAATATTTGCACAAAAGCCGGCACCTGCACAGGGACGTCGCGGCCAGGAATTGTCTGGTCGACCCGGAACTGAAAATCCAGATAGCCGACAACGCCCTGTCCAGAGACCTGTTCCCCGGCGACTACCATTGTCTCGGCGACAACAAGAACCGGCCGATAAAATGGATGGCCGTCGAGAGTCTGGAACACAAGAAGTTCAGCACGGCCTCCGACATCTGGTCGTTCGGCGTTCTGCTGTGGGAACTGTTGACCCTGTGCCAGCAACCGTACGCCGACATCGACCCATTCGAGATGTCCGCCTACCTGCAGGACGGCTTCAGGCTGACGCAGCCGGTCAACTGTCCCGACGAACTGTTCACCGTGATGGCCTGCTGCTGGGCGTTGGCGCCCAACGAGAGGCCGACGTTCTCCCAGCTGTCCGTGTTCATGAACGAATTCAACAATCAACTGGTTAAATTCGTATAAAATGACACTTGGCTCGTAGTCAAGACGTTATTTTTTTTATTATTATTTTTTTTTTTTTTATTGTGATAATATTCTCTATGCATTTGTATTTATTTATTTATTTATTAATCGGTCTCGTACGTACACGAGCCCCCGGGGATTTGTACATAGTATTACTATTATTATTATTATTATTATAAATAATTTATTATTATTATTATTATTATTATTATTATCAATATTACAACGCGGTTACAATTTCATTTAAAAAAACAAATCGTTTAGTTGCGACACGGTGTCTTCGGGATCGGTGACCGTGTGTCCCGACACTCTCGGGTCGTTGAATATCTCGTGGTCGTTACCGCCGGCCGACGTTTTGTCGCCGAAAAAATGTATGTTTCCTTTGAACTCGTCTTCGACGTACCGCAGACAATACCGTTTGTCCCATCCGACGGGGAAACAGTCGAAACTTATTTGGCCGCCTGTAACGATAACGGTGATATTCGGTTTAAAAAAACAAACATAATAAATGGCGTTAGGGCGATCCATTTCAAACGGTCCGTCCGCTCATTACGCTCGGACAGCGTCAACTCTTTCCGGGGTTCGTTTCCCAGGACGTTCGAGAAACGAGCGGCTCTACAATTTTATACTTATGCAGTTTTCCGTCGACCAACGTGCATTGAGAATTCCATAATTCCGGATTGCGCGTTACGAAAACCGGACCGGAACCGGTGTTCGCCGGTTCGTAATATCGCCACTTGCGTCCGTTAGTTAAGTTTAAGATTAATCGGGACGTTTGTCACAAGGTAAACTCTTTCCGATCACGATTAAAATAACTAATGATAATCTGCATGACAAATCAAATTTTCTTCGGACGAGTTTACAAATTGATCTGTCCACACCGTTTGAAACGGCGGCATTCTCGAAATACGACCGTTTTGTTGTTATCGCGAAAACCGGTGGCGTACCTCGAAGGGGGGGGAAGCGAAGGTGTCATTGCCCCTCCCTCCCCCTCGGTGGGTCGTATAATTATATTATACGTGACAATATGCGTACATTGTTGTATCTTTTTTACATTTTTAGGAAATTTTCTATTTTACGAACGGGCGAAAATATATTTCGGCCCCTCCCCCCCCCCTGTAAGTGAGGCCTGGGTACGCCGCTGACCGAAAAAAAAGTAAAAGGTGTTTTCTACATAGTTAGCAACGACACGGCGTACTGATATTGTAAGCGTCCCAGGTGCGTGACATTGTCCATTTCGAACACTTTCGAGCACCGTTTGAAAATCAAAAGCGGCTTGGCGGTTTTTTTGCCCTCCTCCCCCCCTCCCCCCGGAAATGGGGGCGACCGAAAAACCGTACGAATCGCAGGGCCGCTCGTTTCCGAAATATTGCGGGAGACGAATTCCCGGACGAAAAAAATACCTCCGGACATAACCCGGCGGATTATCCGCTTATGAACGGATCGCACAACATTCCGCAACGATACCGGAACGGTACAACAACGGGCGCGCGCGTCGACTGACCTACACTGTACGTCAGGCCGATGTCCGGCAAGTTTTCCTTGATGCTTTCGATGAACTTCTTCCGCACGTTGTGCACTTTGTCGTACTGTTCGAAATGATCGCGTTCGGCTTTCGAACAGGACCGTCCCACCGGGCAGATGTTGATCAGGCCGACGCGGAACTCGACGAAATTGCCACGTTTCACGGGCAGCCGGACGTCGGACATGTAGCCCAGGGCGTAGTTGATGAACGTCTGCAGCTTTTCCTCGCCCAAATAGTCGACGATCGTCTGTAAACAGCGGGGAAAAAAAACCGGATGGAAATGCGCCGCCGTCTACGTGTCCGCGGGGCCGTGTGTACTCACGCGTCTGTCGAACTCTTCGCCGTCCTTGAACGCCACCAGCCCGTTCTCGGCGAACACGTAATCGAATTTGGCGACGTCTATAAAAATGGCAAACGCACGACGGCGCGAGCGTTTACGACCGCCGGGCTGTAATATATGAAAAATTTCTCTTTCGGCATTACCGTTTAGCCGTGGTACACTTACGTTCCGGGCCGCCCAGCTGTTCGGTTATCTTGGCCACGTCCGAGCCGCTCACCAGCCCGATGGCGGCCTTGCCCTTCAGCTCGTCCACGAGATACGTCCGGACGGCCGGGTCGATCGGCTGCGGGAGAAAAAAACCGCGCGTATTAGACACCGTCGCCGTACGGCCCGCTCTTCGCGGGGGTGCCGCGCCCCCGTGAACCAGAACGGACAGCTCGCCCCCGCGGGCCCACTCACCTGTCTGGACTCCGTGATCGTGCCGTCCACGTCGAACAAACAAATGGCGCGTCTCGTCCGGCGGTCCATGGCGCGGGTAGCACACGCGGGTTCTCGGCGGCGGCGTGCGGTCGTTCGTACGCGGCAAAACGGACCGGACTAACGTACGGGGCCGTCCGGCGAACACTTGTTGGCCGTTATCGCCGCTGCGTCTTTTTCCACTCTCGTTATCACGCGCGCGCCCGCGATAACACCGACGATGCGCGCGTCGACCGCCGCGTCCGTCGTTCGCCCGTCGGCGGGGGAAATCGACGGTTTGTACCGCCGACAAAACGAACGGTTCTTATCACGAACCGCCGGTGCTTATCGGTTGTCGGTACCACCCCGCCCGTCCGTAACGACCGTCGCTTATCGGACGTGCACGGCGATTTCGAAAATGCGCGCGCCCAGGTGTCGGCGTCGTATTACCGTGTGGTTATTATCCACGGTGGTCGCAGTTGACGGCAGCGTCGCGGTTCGGCCGCAACGACTGCTTCGGGTGGTGTGTGCGTGTGGGACGGGGAACAGCAAGAAAACAAAAAAAAGCGACCGCCGACGCGCGCGCGCGCGCTCCGGATATCGATCGCGGTTTCGCAAAAACCACGAAAACGGAGCGCGCGCGCGGGCGCGTTTCGAGTTATCAGACGCGACGGCGAAGCGTGCCAACCCACGTTTGTCGGGGAGAAAAAAAACCCGCGACAAACAAACGTCGCAATCGCGTTCGCCAGCGGCCACTTTCCGTTCCGCCGGCTCTCATCACAATCAATTATCGAAATGATATTACACGAGAACCGTTCGTTTTGTTAGCGGTGTAAACGGTTTTTATTATTACTATTTTATCCTTTCCGACGTCCGGTTGTCGTTTCGCGATAATACCGTTTCACCGCCGTCAAGCGTTGGGTGGCCGATAACAGAGTGGGCCCGGGCCGAAACGACAGATCGCGCCACCTAATCCGGCGCAACAACAATCGTAACAACAATACCGTTATCGTCGCGTACACCTGCGGCTGTGCCCCGGCCACAGAGAAAAATATTAAAAAAAAAAAAAAAAAACCCCAAATACGCGGGTACGCGTCTCCCGCGACGCGGACAATAAAACGTCCGTTTTACGGGGCTCGCGTACGTCGAGTACATCGGTAATGAAGCGCGGTAATTACCCCCCCGGTTAGGTGCCACGCGATTCGGGCATTACGACACGCGTTTTTTTTTTAACGATTTTTTCCCAACCGCCCCTCGCGCGTCCCCACCGACCCCCCCTCCCACCACCGTATCCCGCCCTTCGCCGCAAACCGCCCGGTTTTTAATAACTTTATTACGGCCTTACGCCCGCGACTCGCGCCGTTATTATCGTCGTTATCATCGTTCGCTCGTACATAATTATAATAATAATAATCGTACACATGCCTAATAATAATAATAATAATAATGATAACAATACCGTAATCTCCTGTACGCAATATTGCGCTTCCGCGCAAGATCCCCGCGATAACTGTTAAAATATTAAACAGTCGTCGCGCTAATAGAATGGCGACGGCATTCGAATACCGTTGTCGGTTCAACAGCAAAATCATTAATGCGTTATCGGTATAATATTATCATAACGATATTAAGTAATACGCGCCGACCGGCGGCGTGTACACGTGGGCTCCGGGACTGTGGCCCCACCATCAACTCCCCCCCCTTCCTCCCCCGAGAGTTTTGGCCCAAACGGTTTTAATATTGTGTAGCGAAAAAAAAAAATCAATATTCGTCGTATGCATCGTCGAAATACTAATTTCATTTATAACAATTAAATTAATTTAGAAAGATAAACGTTTTTTGTTTTTTTTGTTTTTTTTTTTGATATTTTATGTGTTTATAAAACGGTGAGCCCCCTCCCCCGTGACATTTTAAAAACCCGGCGCCTCCGATACCCACGCAATTATTTTCGTGGTGACGTGATACCGAAAATATTATTAACTCGGTATTGTTGGTTATTATTTATTGTTATTAATATTATTAACATCGTGAGTGTACCCGTTTTTTTTCGGCGCGATGACATTGCACATAATTATTTTGTTTTTTTTTTATTCGGTTTCTCTGTGTAGCCCGCGAAGAAGTGACGAGGCGGGGACGCGATTGGACGCTCAGCCCCCCACCGTGATCATTAAAAGCACCCCTCCCTAAAATTGGTATTTCATTGTTGTAAAATATTAACAGTGCCGGGGAAGTTGTTTTTTTTTTTCGTAATTAAATTTCACGTTGTATATTACCTATCAAAATTGTAACTGAAATCGTTTTAAGTTATTTTTTTTTTTTTTTTATTCGGTCCATTAGGTAGGTATACTAATTATTGTATACATTATGAGCGTAACGACAACGATAACGAGTAACTTTAGACATTTTACTACAAAAAAGTAATTTATAGTAATGAAATGAATTTAATTAAATTACCATCAAATTAATTGAAAAGTAATAAATTCCGTTACAGCTAACCTGTAGCTTAAGTTAAATTACTCCTCGACACTGGTATTAGGATTATCATGGGCGAGACTACGGGTTGAAACCGACGTAATTGTGCGAAATGATCATTTTTTCCCCACAGAAGAATGGTCGCGGGCGCAAGTGCACCCTCGTTATCCTTCCCCCCCCCCTCCCGACCATAAATGCCGCCGTCGCCATTGTCCCGCGAAAAAACCGATGAAATTCACGTTGAAATATCTAACCCTAATTTGTATCGGGTCAGTTCGCCTGTAGAACAACTCTAATTCCCGCGGGTTATTTTCAGCTCATTACCGGTCCAGAGGGAGTCGCCGTAGAAAAGCGTCCGAAAGTGACGGGCAACAGAAAGATAACGGGTACAAAATACCAGACACTACACGCAGTGCGATGGTCTCGGATATTTTCGGGAGAAAATCCGACATAAAATCGGGTACCTACGGTATCATAATACGGGGGCTATCTCAAAATCAAACTCCGAAGGGAAAAATATATGTGAAAAAAAAAAATGATTTTTATTATTTCCATAAAACAGTTTTATTAGCGTTTAAATTATTTTTCTGCACAGTCTCCGTTCAACTCTACACGTTTTTGGTAACGCGGGACGGGTTTTTGTACGCGCCGTCCTTAAAAAAAAAAAAAAAACGGCACCGCCAGTGTGTTTCGCGGGACCCGGCGGCCGGTAGGACCCGCGGTAACCGAACCCTGAGTTTTCCAGACGCGGTTCTGCGTAGGGCACTCCGGGAAATTTCGGCAAATCTCGCTGAAACCGAAAAACCGGCCCGTTTTCCCCGACAGACCGGTGGTCAGCACGGCGGCGGACCGCGGCCGTGCTCGACTTCGCGCACTCGGCCGCGCTCGCCGCGCACGTCCGTACGTCCGTTCGCGCGCCAATCACGCGCCGTACCGTCACTAGCCGCCGTCGTCGCCCCGTAAACGGCACATGAATGTCCGGGCCGCGCCCGTTTCCACCGGCCCGCGATAGACCGACCGCGCGCCGGGGTCTCGCGGGCGGCGCGACTGGAGATTACCGAACGAAAAAGAAAAACGGTCGGGGGCGCCCGGCTATCGACTCATAGCGGACAATGGTGTCTACCGCGGGCTCCCGAAACGCGGGGGGTGAACGCGCGGCAGAGGCGCCCCCCCGTTCGCGGTGAACCGTCTCGCGAGACGCGGGCCGATTCCGCCGGGACGGCCGTCGCGTCACTGTTGTTCTTGTTCCCGTGTAACACGGCGCGCCGAAACGCAACGGGGCATTTCCCGTTACGGCGCGTCCGTCTTGTCCGGCGCGTGAAACGTCCCAAATCGACAATTGAAAACGCGCACGACGACGTTCGCGGAGTACGTATTTCGCGCCTCGGCGCGCGCGTACAGGTGCGTTTGGCTCGCTAAACGAGTCGCCGCCGCCGTCGCACACGCCTCCCGTTAATTAAATACCGCCGGTGACCCGCCCGTGCGCGAATGTAAATCACGCGCGTACAATGCAAACGCGTCACGGCGCGGACGGACGATCGCGTTTTGATTGCGAACGCGTTCGCCTTCCCCGCCTTCCCAACCGCCAAAGCACTATGATAATAATACGATACTGCTACAAAACGTTGTAGCCGTCGGCGGGCGGCCGGCCGGCCGCGCAGCCTATCCGCACCGCGCGCTTAACTAAATAAGTACGGGCGATCGTTATTATTACACAGGCAGGCGTCATAGGTATAAACGTGCAGGTATTTTTTTTTAAATTTTTTTTCCCGGTCCAAAAAGACCGAAGTCGTACGTAAATTATGATAATGTACACCGAGCGACTTTTCTCGCACACTATATTATATTTTGTGGCAGAATTACCAACGTTTCACAACATACGTCGTAAAAAAGTACTACATCATACGCACAGCCTAACCAGCTATCGTGCACGCATTTATTTAAAAGTGAATTTTTAATGTTTTTGAATTCGTTCGAAAATCCCGTTAAAATTGCCAATACGAAACGCAATCAATTTTCCAGGCGTGTAATGCACCGTTTCAACCGATTTTAATTTACTGGAGGAAAATTTGATGTTTTAATTCGAAGACGTTTTTGTAGAACAACAGAGAGTACCCTGAGAACCTATTTATTTTTTCGCATACCTATTGCATTATGTATTTGTTTCAATTCTATTTTTGGGATGTATCTCGCAGAGTGCTGTAGAAATAGGTATAGACAATTTGAAAGCGATTTCGTTTGCTTAGTTCAACGGTTTTTAACAAAATACCACTTTTTTTTTTCTTTTTTTTTTTACTAGTTTATCTTCTTTTTTGCCAATCGTCTATTTTGTGATTACGTTAGCGGGACTTGCTTGTTTCCGTCAGAATTTAAAACCCCCGTTTCCGCCAATAACACTATTACGATATTCTATATTATTTATTGAACACTCATGGTTTTTAAATATTATCGCATTTGTGTTCTATTATAATATATTTATATCTACGAGTAACTTGTATTTGTTTCTTTGTTTCTTTTTTTTTTTATGGTAGCTCGTCTATTTACAGGTACCTACTTGCAGTCGTGTCGGTGGTCGTTGCTGCCGATCACGGGATAATACAAATTGGCTAATATCGTTTTAAAACGGTTCAATAAGAGTTCAAGCTGAATTAAGTGTTTCGCGGGCTATAAGAAAATAATTCAGATGGCCCTAGTTGTTCCTAATGAGCAAAAGAAAAAAGTCATAGTCTGCTTTTATACACCTGCCCTGGATCTCTGCCGCGCTTTTGAACTACAAATTAACAAATGTTATGTCTTATAATTTTACTTATAAATATAAATAATATTCAATGCAAAATCATGTCAAATCGAATAAATTTAATTTGTCTGGTACATTTTTAAATTAAAGGTAAATACATTTATATTCGTTAAAAAAATCAGTCATTGTCATTGTGACATCTGTTAACTTGTATTAATCACTTCATCCAAAAATAACTGTTTTCGTCTAAATTTTCATTTGAAAAAGTTCGGAAAACATCTTCAAAGGTTAGAGATTTTACATATTCTTTCTCGGCGATCAAAAATCCAAGATTTTGCAGATTATTTTGGTATAGTGAAGATCTTAATGCATTTTTTAATTGCATTTTAATAGGGAAAAAGATATTTCACCGTGACAGTAAGTAAATAAAAAAGAAAGATACCTACATAAACGTAATAACCGTTTAACATTTGAAAAACACCAAGTTAAATTTATTTCAACTATCATCTAATGTAAAAAAATAATTGAATATGTTAAGCAAAATAATCTTATTCTTATTTTCGTTCGTTGTAATCAATAATAAAAACGTTGGTGAAAAACCAAAATCTTCAATGTAACAAATAATAAAATACCAGCCATTTTGTGCACTGTATTGCTCGAGGGTCGTTAGCAGTGGTTATTTTGCTTGTAGGTTAGTTCGGTTCGGTCCTGAATATAGGTACCTATGCAATTTGAAACCGTTTTTAGCTCGTTTCGCAAGTTTAAAAAAAAAAAAAAACACATTTTTTTTAAACATATGTTTTAAGCGATAGTACCAGGGCTTACATATTACTGGAGTTTTTTAATAGATTTTTGTTTTTTTTTTTTTTTGTTGATCTCGAACCCTGAATAATTCATAATACCGCGGTATTATAAGTGTACGAGGGCGGTGACGACGGCCTACTATAATATAATAATAATACAACATCGATCGTAACCACAAAACGCGTATCGATAACAAGCGCATATACGGCGCAACAATAATAATAATAATAATATTATTGTGATGATCCGATAAAGAACCGATAATGTATTAGTTTAAGTCTTATTACACGTTTGTACCCATACAGTTTATATGTGTGTGGATATTATAATAACATAGTGCGCGGGTTTAAACGGCGGCGGCGGCGACGCGCCGCGGAGAAGAGCAAAACGGTTTTTTTCCTTCTTTCTCGCTCTCTCTCTCTCTCTCTCTCTCTCTCACACAGCTCTCGACATAATATTTTTTTCATATTAATATAATACGCTCGCGTGTATAGTCATTTTGTTTTCGTGTATTATTATTATCGTGCTACAACCATATATACTCGAGGGACGGGGCCCGCGGTTTGGGCGGGGGGACGGGTGGAGGAGTTGGATGATCCGTCGACAGAGATAAGATAGAAAATAAGCCGACGATGACTTTGTATACCTAGGTGGATACCCAATAATAATAATAATAATAATAATAATAATGTATAATATAACACGCGTATAGGGTATATACAGGGTGATCCGGCAGTGTTATCGCGAAAGATTTTAGGTAAGTATTTTAATTTCTTTTTTTCGAAATATTATGTATAATAATATAATATTGCACAGTTATTGTGATACCATTTTCAAAATGATTACCGTTCTACACCTTAGATATGATCGAGTATTACTTTTGATTTTCATTCGGCAACGATCCGGCTGTACTAACTTAAAATTCGAAAAAAAAAAAATATATTATGAAGAATAATATCGAATATCTATATATAATATATTATTTACCGTCGTTTACGTGCCCAGGAATTTCCAAGGGGATGTAGCAAATATTAATCATGAATAGTGTCCTCTTCTTTATCCGCAACTCGGTAATAGGAAACCAGATCAAAAAAATCAATTTTGTAACCAATATTTCAAGTTTTTCCTTGTGACTTGGTTGAAATATTATACATTTCAAGATTAAATTACTAAATAAATACTCATACAGTTTTCGTGTTAAAAAGTCAATAGAAGACAGAAGGTCGGTGTGGCCCCTAACTTCCACTGCAGGATACAGTGTACGAATTATATTATACCAGTGTATTAAAGTTAGACCGGAATAGTAGGGAATGGTATAATATAATCGTTTTATACCTTCATATAGATACATTGTAAAATAATTCTCTATTATATCATAATAATATATTGTTATATTTCTTTGGTTTAAACGTTACGCTGTTATCAACGTTTTCAGACAAATTTTCTCTTACCGAAACTGGTTTGAAAGCCCCCCTCCCCCTTTCAAATGTGCCCCGTTGACATTTGGTAATCAGAGTGTTAGTACACAATATAATGTATATGGTTACGGTGTTCGGAATAAGCGTCACTATACACTTTTGTAAATATTTCAAATAGTAGTTGAACGATTCTTTATACAGTGAAGAAAACTAAAATCAATTTCACTAAAAATCTTCGTACATAACATATAGTCGTTGGGTCGTGGTAAAAAATAAAAAATCACCCTGTATGTAGAAAATAATTAAGTTGTATCTTGTATATTATTATTATTATTATTATTATCATCATCATCATCTAAAATACGCGGTGCGAGAGCGGCGATATAAACACATGGCGTATGTATATAATATTATACAGTGTGCAGTGCCCCCAAGGTATAATAATTGCTTTATTAGTATAATAATATTTATAGATTAATATAATATTATATTTATACAACGCGATATTATTATACCTGTACTACCGCGTCCGGAGAGAGCGAGGTAAAAAAAAAAAAAAAATGGGGGGGAGGGGATTTTTAAATAATATTTGTAGTATACAATGACGTTATAAGTATACACCTGATATCACCTGTGTTTTGACAATTAACCGGGTCATATTCGTTATCACTTACTAGACATAATTATACGATTTTGATTAAGAGGACGTTACACCCGCATCTACTGTCTCAGTCCAACTACCGGATAACATGCAAAACCAATGCTTACGCAGAATAAGTAAAACTAGCTTAATTTCGATTTTGGAGTAAGAGTATCTATTATGAAATGTGTGGAAAACAATATTTTGGAGGAAATGCTGAAAAAATACTTATTACATATCTGTAGCCATTACTTTACCAACCGAATATCATAACTGATCTTTTGGTTATGATACTTCAGTAACCTTTAACCGAAATCACCGAAACGACTTGTTTATAAAATACAAATAATCGGGTTACAATTGGTTATACGCCAAAATGTGCCTATCGATCGTACACTGTAATAGTTCTTGCCAGATCGAGTTAACCACAATACAAAACACGCAGTCTAAACAAAAACAAATTTCTGTTCTTTTAGTATAGGTATAAGACGTAACTACCATATTATACGATTTAAACGTCAACGAATTATTAGCCTTGAGGGTAAAAGGTCTCAGATTACTATGACCTATCCGATGCGGTTTTCCATTTTTCCCTCAGCTCTTTTTATGTTTCTATAACTCAGTGTACCTGGACTTATATTTTCCGGTCATTCCCCTCCCACTCCCTTTATCGCCGTATGAACACTATGAATGCCTCTCTATAATATTTACCAATTATATCATGTGAGCCGGGAATAAATTATTATACATAATATTATACTCGAGTTTAGGCAAAAAAAAGCAATATATTTATTTTACATATTATAATATTATAAAAAGAAATACTATTGGTTAGAGTACCATATAATAGGTACCTATACTATATTTTAGTACTATTGACTCTATTATATATTCAATGATAATATTTTAAACATTTTCACAAAAATAATTATCGGAGGAAGTTGTCGAAATTTGTAGCCCGCAATTGAATGTAACAAAAATGACTACTAGGTATTGTAGGGCTTAAGTACAAAAATGGTATTAAAATATGGTGGAGGTACCTATTATATGGTACTGTATAATATGTAGTACTAACCAATAATTACTTTTTATATTACAGTATGTAAAATACATATATTGTTTTTTTTTACCACTTGCTTATTTTTCCATTTGGTTATTTTTTTCACTTGCTTTTATTCCACTTTTTTTCCTAACTCCATTATAATTCGACTAGGTACTTGTATGTTAGTTAATTTAAGTTAAAATTGTTACAAATAATACCGGATTATTGTATGTTACTATGATTTTGGTATTTTATAATTTGTAATGTTATTTATTTAAACTATTGTATTTTTTGTTTTATATATTATTTAAATTTTTAAAATCGTATTGTCACGTCGGTCGTTGCTGGGCACGGAGAAATACAAATTTTTGATTGTAGTTTTAAAAATATTTAAAAGTTCTCATATGACATTTATAAGTGTTTTTTATGCTCGTTATGTTAGATTGATTGATTTTAGATTCAGATTGATAGATACACATTAAATTCCCTTCTATATCCTACTCTCCAAACTTCTCACTTACAATAACAGTGGCCCACCCATTGTGCGAAGTATAATAATAATAATATTCTTTATTACGGACAAATATTCCAAATTACAATTATTTATAATACGACTGTACTTTTCTATACACTAAATTAAATTTAAAATTGAAATGAACAAGTTTAATAACTTAAGGATTTAGCTTAAACTAATATAATAAGATTAATAAAATTACAATAAAAAAAAATAAAAAAATAAAAATAAATATGTCAGTTTTTTTACATATTTTTTTTAGTGCTTATTTAGCTTTTTATAGACTACTATAATGAAGTTTTTATGACCTTTTTATTGTTTATTTGAAGTGCTTAAGTCCCGAAATCTGGTCATTGATTGTTATAGGTATATTGTTGGGACCAATTCGAATAGTGAAATATAATAATTTATTACAATGAATATATTATTGTACAAATAAAATTGAAGTGTCTATTTGTCGATTTAATCTCGGAAACGGTTGAACCGTTTCAATAGCACTTTCACTATAAGGTAGCTGATAGAGTACATTATCATACTCTTAGTCCTAATTTAGGCTACTTTTATCCTGGAATTACACTTTTTCAATACTGGACGGCATGTTAATTTGGTCTTTTAATTAGAAAATTAATCGTTTTTATTTTTTTTACGGGCGTTCTTCATTACATGGATGCAAAAAAAAACAATTATTAATATTATTTAATTTGGTCAACAAAAGGAGACCACTGATTAAATAGATAGATTAAACATAGATTCTTCTAATAATACTTGAGTTTTACCGGGAGAACCTGGTCAGGGCATTATTATTTACACCGTGGTATTGTAATATTTTCGTTCAATATTGTTTGCGGACAGCTATTATTATTGTGATATAATAGCCGATTTAGCGGATTTAAAAGAACAATAAATTATATTCCTAGCTACCCTGTTGCAATAATAATAATAATAATTGAGGTGTTATCGAAACTGCAGTGTATAACATAATATAATATAATATAAAGCCGGGGAAGCTTTTCCTGCAACGAGTCGTGTATATATATATATATAATACAATATACAGAGTGCCCGCCTAAAAGAATGTGAAATAATTTTAAGGTTTATATATTTTTAAAACATACCATCTAAACATAACATTATAAAATAAAGAAATTATCCAAGTAAACTATTTTAAATACTTAAACAGTATCATAACGGACGACGGGAGATGAACAAAGGAAATTGTAAGTAAAATTGGCCAAGCAAAAAATACACTCCTTAAAAATAAGAAATTAATAACACCAAACATATGAATATAATTACTAAGAAAATGCTCATAAAAACACATGCCTGGAGTGTGGTATTATATGGAAACAAGATGTGGACACTGGATAATAAATAAAAAAAAGAAAGAGATATGTTGGCGCCCTCGAAATGTGGAATTGGAGAGTAAGTTAGACTGAGAAAAGAACAAATGAAGATGTTTTACAAACAATAGACAAAAAACGAACATTGGTAGATACTCTAAATAGAAGTAGGTGGCAAATTATAGGACATACGTAGAAGAACAGGAATGCATTACATAGATTAATAATCGAAGGAACTCGATCAAGAGGAAGACCTAGAACGAAATACATAAGCCAAATAACGTAAGATGTAGAAGTCATTTAGTACAGGGAGCTTCAAGATATGGCAAATGATAGTATAAAATATAAAAAAAATGTTGTGAATAAAATTTGTTAAAAACCAATCTCTGGATTGTTAAAAAAAAAAAATATTTTCAAAAAGAAAAAAGGATTCAAAAATCCACCATTAAACAAAATGACCAGTATACAATTATTAGTAATTAAGTGCGTTCAATTAAATTTAGGCTTTTTTGGTTACTTTAAAAAATACATAAGTAAGTGTTCATGATGTAGGCTGACGAGTGTTTTTTGGGCCCATTTTAATCGAAGCAATTTTGGATCCATTTTTTTTTTTCATTGAATTCATCACTGTTATTAGCAATTATTATTATCTAGATACAATTTAGTGATTTAAAACTGTGCAGACATTGCAGGCTTCCAGAAGATTTCAAATTTGAACAAATTGAGGCTTTCCCATAATGGCGTCTATCAATTCATCGGTACTTAAAATTTTAAAGAAACACGGTCGTTTTTCTTCCACTAGTTATATACATATATCCAATTGCTCTACTGGTATCACACAGTAGTCGTTTTCAATCAGTTGCTCAATCTTTTATATTATTTATCACACTCCTGCCTGAACATATCGCCCGTAGCTTTTAATACTTACAACTACATCAAACTAGACAGCAAATAGAATTCAAAGCATTCTGTTATTTCTATCACGCCAAAAATTCCTGCTACGACCTCTGGTGTTAAACTGGTGAAAATCACTCACATTAGATGATCTAGCCAAAAATCAAAATGATTAATACGCTTTCGAATAATAATTAAAAAAAAAAAAGAAAAGAGTATTCAGTTTATATATATATATACTCGTATTGATGAAATTAATTCGCACATATCTAAAGTAAATTCATATATAGTATAATATATATTAATGATAGCACAATAGACTGTCACACTGTTAAACAAATATATTTATAAATGTTGTGTTAATAGTAATATTAGCTCAGATCACGGCGACATGGTTTTATCATATTCTTCTAAGGCCGTGTTTCTGGTTTTTAATTTTCAATAATGATGATGAACATCGATTAGGTAAATCATAATATGGTTACGGCCATAGAATAGCTGATAAGGTTTAGCCCGTATGATAACAGAATTATCATTGATTACATTGTTTATCGATCAAGTTTATTGATCAAGACTATTAGTGCTCGTGCCCCACTAATGACTAAATACATATAGGTAGATTGGTACTGCACAGATAATATAATTAATATCTAGTTCTTAGAATACAATGATTAATATATTATACTATATAATTAAATATTATTTTACTCATTACTTATAAGTTATAATGCAACTCATCCCGATCTCAAACACCCACTCCCTAAAATGATTATGAATCACGTGATTCAAATAAACACCCTTCTCGGCGCCAACGCTTACCTACAAACAAAAACCTGCTTCAGCGGTGGGTTGGGCCAATCAGGTGCATTTTCCAAAAGGAAACAAAAAAAAAAAAAAACAACCCCTATAGGTAAATGTACAAGTGATTTTGACTGATGATGAATTTTTGTACCTATCGTTTTTCGTTTCGAAAATCATTTTAAAACCCACGGATATTCGTTCGCAGGCACTCTGTATAGTTTGCAGTTTCATTTACTTTTATTACTTTACAGCGTGGTGTTTTTCGTTTTTTCACACTAAACATAAAGAGTGGAAGTTAATTTATATTTGTACTAAAATGACTTTTTTTTCGTGGAAAACAATTGATCGGTCAGTAAAAACGGTCACGCCGTATTTTGAATAATGTCGCATTTTAATCCACATTATGTTATTTTTTATAGATCCTAGATCCGTAACAGTTTTCATAAGTTTTGAAAAAAATCTGCAGTAAAATTTACTGCAGATTTTTTATTATTTTACATTTAATGTGCGATGCAAAAATCTGAAACATTGAACGGCCACATTTTACGACGACTCCGTGGTTAAACATCTCAAAGTCGGAGTTTTGACTTAGAGAGTTTTACATTTTTTGTGTATTTCAGCAAACTTTTTATCTAAAATATTGCTCCAATCATAAAGTATAACATTTTTAATAAAACCAAATGTTGTCTAGTTGGTCCACTGTGGAAGTAATTTATTGATTTTTTTTGTAGTTTTCTTAATAGTTGGGGAAATCAGAGAAAATTCCGAGAAAATTTATGGAGATAACGGTTTCATTACTATAGATTTTGTTTTAGACTCTGAGTGAAGCAAAGATATACATAGTTTTACAATGATGTTACTTTTTTTTTTTTGTGGACAACTTTTCCACTAGCAATTTTGCTCCGATTTACAATAAATATAGCGATATCACTTTTTTTGAAAGGAAATCCGACTGAGGTAGTACTATAAAAACCCGGGAAAACCGGTAAAAACACGAGAAAACCGGGAAAACGGGAAACAAATATTAAAGAAAATATTTAATGTGTTTGAAATTATTTTTCTATAATATAATATAAGTTTCTATAAGTGAGAAAAAACGTAGGAAAAAGTACAATTTCACGATTTCATTATTTTATAAAAACACGGACGACGTTTTTTACCAGAAAAAATGATTTAATCGAAATATCACAAGACACCCTTTTTTTGTTGCTTTTTTGGTTTAATTTCTTACGGTATTATAGCCAAAACTTTTGAGCTATTTTTTAGGTTTAAAGGAATTTTAATTTTTGGAAGCTTTTTGCTATAATTCGGTTATAAATACACGTAGAGACTTTAAACTTGGTAATAATACTTATATTTAACTTCCTTGGACGCTGTAAAATTTCCAAAATGATCAGAAGACTTTCTTTTTATTAATAAGCGTTTTGAAATCTAATTTAAACGAAAATCGCAAAAAAAAGTTACGGCACTTCAAATTATTTATTACCGAACTGCGCTCGGAATTGTCTTTCGTCAAGCAATGGTTTATCGTTGCTTACAGATATAAGTGAAATACCCTTACGTATCCTATCTTCCCAACTTCTCTCCTACAACAGTGGCCGCTCCCATCCCCAGTAATAGCGCTTTTTTTTTCTTTGCTCTCTTTTTAGTAGCAGTCAAGATAGCTCCACTGAGAAAAGTTTTCAACGTTTTTTAATATAAGTACCTATAATGGCTATTAATAATAGCCATATGAGTATTATAATGTGTGTACACATACGGTTAAAAATATAACAAGATTATTAAAATATTATTAATAATAATAATAATAATAATGTATAATAATACTTATACTTATGAACAAAAATAAAGTTGATTTTTTTTCGTATCGATAAATATATAACCCGCGAATGGGGGGGGGAGGAGAAAAGGGCTGTTTATATTGTTATTATTATTTTGAAAATTTATTGTATTCTCTGTCCGCCGTTACTATTATACAGCCCATAGTGTACGCATCTGCAGGTATCGCCTGTATCGCGCCTCGTTAGAACCTCATTAATATTTCGGACGCTCGTAAATCGTTATTTATACCGGCTGCACAGCATCACCGTTCGGAAACTTTTATTAGGTTGTCTCCGGCGGTGTGGTACACAAGTTACACGATTTATATTGTATAGGTATATACATATATATATATATATATATATATATTTCCTATTCGCGTTTTATATAGGTATATATATTTATACGTGGGTACCTACGTGTAAATAAATTCCAATAAAGAACACCGAAAGTTAATAACGACGATGATGATAATAATAATAATAATAATAATAATAATATTATAACACCCGGAGAATATTATTATTATAATAATAATAATAATAATAATAATAATATAATATACAGAGCGAGTGTGAGGGGGGGGAGGGGAAATGAAAAAAAGTGGGTATCGTATAATATGTCAAACGCGAGCCGGTTAATTTATCATATTATATTTGAACGTCGTAATAATCGTAAAAATTATCGTTTTGTGCGGCGAACAGGAGAGAAAAAGGAGAAAAAAAAGATGAAAAAATAAAGGTAAATAATTGTGTGTATACAGTGTGACAAAATATACACGTGTATACCTCTTATATAATATACATATATATATATATATACGTATAGGTATGCGATATACGACACGAGTAGGTATACAGGAATCGGAGATTCGAATCGTGTGTGACAATGTTTTTATGATATATTATTATAATATAATAAAATATTTCTACGTGCTGCTGCAGTGCGTTTCGCCCGCTCAAATATAATAATATTATATATTATACGTGTGTGTGCATAGTAATATTATAACACAACGACTGTAATTGTAATTTATTGTACGCAAGTTAATAATAATAATAATAAAGCAAAAGTCGATAACGTTATGATAATTGTAATATAAGGTGTACTGGTTATGCTGCCGCGCAGAGGTACGGACCGCTAGACGCTGCAGCGCCGCCGCGGCCGATTACGACGTTCTCATTGGTTACCGTCGGGACTCGGTAGTAATGGCACTGAACAATCGAACATTTGCAGCGTTTCCATATGAAAACTTGCCAAAAGTGCTAAAAAAAAAAAAAATAATAAAAATAAAATATTGATTGAGATCTGAAAAATTGAGCCATGAACCTCGCCAACAACCTATAAAGAGCGCTATGTGCCACGGCCATAATTATTGTAGTGTGTACAATGTACATGGCCCGACAAAATGACGCGAGAGCTACGGTTAGGAGACCGCTGGTGAGGTTATAACGGAAATAACGCAAAATTAACTGGCGAAAATCAATTGGCACACAGTCCGTTGTATACAAGTTTTCGTAATTAAAGTCGCCAAAATAAGCGCTTTGAATAGCACTAAAATTTGCTGGACATTTATTCTCGAAATTAAATCCGATAATAATGCAGTGTAAAGTGAGCGATGCGATTTTAAAAACGATCAAATTATTGGGAACGAGTGGATTGTTCGATAAGATCCAAACACGATCGTTTATTTCGGAAGCGTTCGGTCGTGTTGTTGGAAAATCAAAACTCTACAGCAAATGCTAAATACGCAAAAAGTAGCAACAAAAGATGTCGCGTAAAATGACATCAGTGAAGTCTGAAATACATTTTTCTTTTTTTACCCAGAATTTGTTTTATACGTCATCAAAAACAATATGCAAATGTTAATATTTCCGAGCTTGGGTTATCATTATTAATAATTACAACATAACCGAGTTCTTCCTACTATCACTCGACATTCGTGTGAAACAAAAGATCGATGAAATAATATTAGGTATTGTGGGTTAAAAAAAATGCGAACAATAACATTGAGATATGATTTGAATACTTGTTGACAACATTCTATAAATTCCGGATTTAGATTTACAGGACTGGACAGGCACCATTGTTGGATGGTTTAGTTTGAGTAATGAGAAGACAGTTCCAGAAGTATCCATTAAGACGTCGTTAGTACTGATCATGGAATAAAATTCACTCCGCAACTCCCTATCTGTTCCAAACAGTTGCTTCAATGCAAATCTTGTACCCAATTCTGTACGTTATTTTAGTGCGTTGACTTTGTAATTTTACGAACGTAATCCTTATCGGTATTCAATTCTTAACTTTAATATTATCAAGGAGATAATATAAAAAATTGTTTATAATTCTATCGAAAAAGCCTATCGGGGCCTTCCGGCCGTGGCTGGAATTATGCTGATTAAGATAAAATGTTTTAAATTAGTTTTTTTTTAAAACCAACAATATCATTTTGGAATTTGCGTCCCTCCGATTAATATTTCCGGGGCCACCTTTGTCTAAATACTTACCTGCAATTATAATTTTTAATTGATATTTTCGAAATGTATTATAATACCTATAATCATATTGGTACACATTTTTCAAAAATCTATTTAAAACCATTGTCATCGTGATTTGTATTTATTTTAATCTGTGTTTATGGATGTGGTATAATTTGGTTGGTCAGTATATTCATGTGACGGCTTAATACACGCTCTGATGCGGTGGAAACGCGTTCAATTTGATTTATTTATCGTACGATATTGCGCGGTGAACGCGCGACGACTTAAATCGCGTATGACGCGGAAAAAAAAAATACACATCAGCGACCCGAATCTCGCGCGTACCGACCGAATCGGTGGAACAAGTATAGGAATACTGTGTACACAATATCATAATAATATTTTCCCGTAAGGTGAAGGACCATATTTCCGGTGGGTAATATTAAAAACACTTTAATGTCTCGCGTATACGCATTTATGTGGGAGGTTAATTTTTACAAATAGATAAGCACGCGCAGTGACGCAACTGATGGGGTCACGGGGAGCTGCGTAATAACCTCCCGAAAATTTGAGATTTTTCTTTACGAATTCTACGAAATTATACGTACCTGTAGTTCCGTAATTCGTATTGCAAACTACAGAAATTTCGCACGTCACCTATAGTAATTATAAGTATAATAATATAATAATTAGTTAGCCCGAAAACCTGCCCACAAAATTTGTTTTGAATTTATAACCCCGCTCCTTTGAAAATGAATCCTGGATGCGTCACCGAGCACTTGAAATGTTTTTACACTTTATGGAAATCGGGTGAATAATCCCGGACTTTTAGATTATGAGCAGCGTGAGAATGTTGGCGAAACGGAAGTATAATTTATCAGCAGATTTATCTATTTAGCTATTTAAAATGTTCGATTTATTTCGGATTTATGACCGATGTTAGTATTGTAAAAACTTTTATGGGCCTGCTATCGAAACTTTCAAATGTTGACAAAATGCATACAAATCGCGAAAAATTGTTAACTATTTTATGTACCTAAATATATTAATATAATATAGGATATTATAAGATACTGATACATTATTGGACATATTGTATGTTTAGAAATAAAGTAATACAATTTTTAATTTAAATTTAAAAAAATATTGTTATGTGTTTTAGCTATATTTTATTAAATTGCTCGTAGTATATAACAAATATGTAAAAAAAAAAAACCCCTTTCCTAAAATTTATCAGTGTATTCATACATGTATTGCAGATTTAATCAGACATTTCACGTTGTACGAGTAATTATTTGAATGGTTTACGGTACACATTTTTTTTTTTTAATATGGCGATTAAAAATTGTAACCATTCTCCGGTGGTAAAGCGAAATAGGTAATATATTATACGCTAAAGCGACAAAATTTAATATATTGTTCAATGGCGAATACATAAATTCCCGTAAGGGTAAAATGGCGGTCAGTGTCGTACCACATAGATATATAAAACAATCGGATAGCCAACTTAATGAGTGAATGGTGATCCCGGTGGTCATATAACAAGCGAGCATATAATTCAATAATGAATTATAATTCGTGGCACGAACGAAATATATTTCACAAGTTAATCAATACAATTATTTGTCCTCGTGTTATATGGACCGCTAAACTTCACTTGAGCCGGTTTCATACGAGGAAAAAAAAACGTTAAATTAATTGTTTGGTCGTCGTCCCTCTAAAATGAGAAGAGACAAAATTATCTAGTTATCATATTACCCATTTTTTTTTTTTTTTTTGTGTTAATTTTTACAAATCAGAGCGAATAATTCATGCCGATAATGCGGATAACGCGATTAGGTTGCGTTGTGAGTTGTCAGAAACTACTGTTGTCATTTAATGTAATAAATACTATAAAATACATTTTTTTTTTCGTGTCAAAAAACCACATATAAATATAAAAAACATAAACATAAACATGAGTAAAATTAAATAAACAATAAAAACATTAGTTAGAATAAAATCAAATAATTAAAATAAAAATAAAAATATATAAATCACAGATGAACTAGTTATTCTTACTAGGTATATAAATAAGGTTGTTAATTAAATTATTAAATTTCCCCTTCCCAATGTTTCACCCCTTTAATTCCATTTTTCGTCACTGTTAAGAGATCCGAAATAGTGCATGTTGTTGGGCAGTTTGGACAGATCAATAGGTGGCTCATGGTGTGTTCATCTCCGCAGTCACATTTTGTGTTCTCTTTGAAATTACACCCTACTTCTTCAGATTGTCTTTTGATCTTCCTACTCCCGTTCTTAGTCTATTGAGTGTTCTCCAATCGAGGTTATATCCTGCAGGAAGGTGTTCTGCTGGTGAAATCTGATCATCTTCAATATGGCCTACGGTTAGATTCCAGCTATCCATTCGGGCTTGCTCGGGGGGTTTCGCTAAGATATTCGTGCATTTCATAAAGCTCTTTCTTGATTTCAATCTTGACCTGTGTATATCCTTGCCGTGTAGGATATGTAAAATATATATATATAAAATACATAGCATTATAGTATACATACCTAACGAGGACCACGTCATAAAAATGTATTAGAAAATAAATGATTAGATTGTATATGTATAATATTTATAATACGTATTATACTGGTTGAATACCAGTACAAGTTAACATTTTGAAACTATTTTATTTAAAAAAAACATGGTGAGTGCAATGCACTTAAATTTTAAATATGGAAAATAGTTTAAAAACAATAGAAGTATTTAAAACAAGTATTTGATTTCAAATATAAATACTATTTAAAAATATTTAAAATGAAATACCGAGCATTTTCGTAAAATTATTTAAATTACGTATTTGAATTTTGAATACAGACAAAGAATTCTAATGTATTTATTCAAATCCGTTTTTCAAATACTTAATAAGACTGCAGATATAACTAATAGAGTCGCTAACACTGCATCCCTCCATAACTTCTAGTCTTGAACTATTTTCTTATAATCTTGTATTCCTAATAGTGGCGCAACCAGAATTTTTTGAAAAGGGGTGTCACATGTCTACATTAAAAAAAAAAGAACATGTCTTTTAACACATTTATGTATCCATATACCCAAAACACCTCCCTGGTTGTACCATTGATTCTAGGGTTTCAAAATCTTCTACTACATATTTCTTACTATAACTACCTATTTCGTGATTTGTCTTTGGGTCCCTTCCATTTGGAATTTTACTTCAGAATTTCCCTCGTGGTATCATCATTCGCCGGAAATTGAATTTACGTTCCGATGACTCGTAAGTGGTGAGCTCAAGAAGCAGCTCGCTGTCTGTTTTCCCTAGCTTTCGCTACTCTGACCTTCTCGTCCTACACACAGTATATTCTTTACCAATATTGTTGACTTGGAGCAACTAGTCATCAGTAATAAGTCCCAGCCGCTAAGATTTGTCATTATTAATCTGCAATCATAATGCTGCTGCGGCTATCGTGTCCTCTGTACGGACACTCGACTAAAATGTTCAAATCATTCGCAAAACCTATTTATATATTTTCGTATTACTTAAAAAGAAGCACAATAAAAACAATACAATCTCAATATAGCATATATGTCATGGTAATTGTCTATTTATTGACTTCGGTTTTCTGGTAGTAACTGCCATCGTCGTCAAATTTACAAGTCAAAGTTTTTTTAATCCAATCGATGGCCCATTTGGTTGCGACGAAAATGTCCGTTATTCCACCTCTATATCTTTTCCGGGGCCATTCTTGTAGGATATGGTGCATGGTCTGCTCCTTTTCACGGTCATATTTTCGGTATTACCGTGTTTTCAGCAATACATTAGGCTATTGCATTCTTCTTTCCCAGTACGAAACCTATTCAGTTTTACCCAAAGTCTCCTTGTCAAGTTCAACCGTGATCGCGGCGGCGTTTTGATATTTTTGACCAAGTATCCATAAATTGGTTTATTCTCGTTCCACTCACATTCCCATGGGTTATATTTTTATTTCTTCCGTTTGATGTACAGACGACTTTCGCGACTTCAATTTTCGTTTACACGCCCCATCTTCATGGGGTGGACATGGACAAAACGTATGATATAGAATTCGTACTTGATGTCGGTTAACCGCTACTCCCCTTGCTACGGTTTACCGTATAGTTTATATTAGATTTGCGGACATTGCTCGGCCGTTATTGTAGGTATTTATAATGTTATTATTATATTATAGTCTCAGCAGCCGCACAGAATTTTAAAGGTGGCGGGGCAGGACGCCTGCGGTTTCCGCTACGCGCGAGCGATAATTTATGTCCGCAGTAATTCAGTCGGACGTCTTTATTGCTCCGCGGCGTACGCGACCGTGTTGCGGCTTCCACTCGGTAGAAAAATATTGCGATATGCACGCCGACCGCAATATAATAATAATTATTATTATTATCATTATTATTAATGGCGGCCTATGCGTTACACGGTGTGCGCTCTGCATATTATAATATATATTTGATTATATTTATTTATGTGATTTTTTTTTTTTTTTTATCGTATTTTTTCTCGCCATTTATTTTATTGATTTAAATATTTTATATTCCCTCATCTCGACGACGGCCATGGGCAGCACAGCAATGTAATATGCGCAATGCGCGCACGTAAAAAGATCACGCGGCGGTGCTAAGTTAATATTCAACTGTAGAAATAATGCTGTTCGAGCATCTTGTCGATGCGTACTGCACGATGATGTTTAAGACGAATAAATTGCGAGATAAATCCATTGGGTTTCAAAGGGCGCCAGTGGCGTACTTAAACCTGGCTTCTTTTTTTTTTTTTTTGGATGAGCNATGAGTGAGGGGGGGGGGGTTTCATAACGTAAAACGATATCACAAAGAAATGCGAACCGTTTATTTTAATTTGGTGGACAATTTATTCGAATATTTACAATGTATATTGGTTTTACGCTATTATTAACCATAAATATCTATTTCATAAGAAATTAACTTCAGAGGGGGAGGGTTATCTCCAAAAACCTTCCCCCCGCGTAACCGGAGGTCACTACCAGTTGAAAAAAGCACCATACACAAAAAGGAATAATTGTTTAATTTTATGCGTGCGTTTAATATACAGACACATTAAATTCCAGACATTTTTTTTTATTTTCAAAAAAATTAGTTATTTCGTATTATAAATAATACTGTAGTCATGATTCTTGATTTTAGTTGTATCAAAATAATATTTAATAACATTTTGAGATTCTGCGTGTAGCGAAGAAGCTACTAGTTTTCAAAGTTTTACTATGTCACGTATGTTGTTTTTTTTCTCGGAAAACCCATTGTCGTTTCGTAAAAATGCTCCGATTTGTTCACGCAGTGCCTCAAAAAATGCTGAATTTTCGCCCGGTGGTACTATATTCTAAACATTTATCGATTTTTCTTACAGTTCACCGTGTAGTCATTTTTGGTGGGGTTTTTTTTTTTTTTGCTCGGAAAACAATAATTGTTCGGTTATTAAAAAGTCTCAAAGTTATTCTCGGACATTTTTTCACTGTATACGCGTCTGCTAAAAATAATTAAGTGGCCTACCACTTAATAGTGTGAAGTATGTTCGGGTTTTCGTGTTATTATTACTGTTCTATATTTACTAGGTATAAGAATATTGAACAAACAATGCCCATTAAAACTCGACCGTAGCGTTATTAATAATATTTAAATATGATATTAATATTTTATTATTTTAATTTGTTTAGAATAGGTACCTACCTCATTTCGTATAATCTATTAGTGGCCGTAGGCTAACTATTATAATATGTATAGATACTATTAATATTGTCCATATACTATAATATTCGGCTAGCGTTATTACCTGCACATAATGAAATAATATTGTAATATAATCGAAAACGGAATAAATCTAAATTTATAATAAACGTTAATTTATTATATATTATATCAAAAAAAAAAAACAAATTGTGTGTACCTGCTATTATAATACTAAACGCGGCGTAAACTAATGTCTTCCATAATTTTTGATTTACACTATAAATCATATTACATATATACTTACCTACATGGCTATACAGTTATAAAAAAATCAGTATTTACATAATATTATTTTAAAACTCGACTCACCGAAAGTATCTTAGGTACATAATATATCTTCTTTTTTTTTTCTTTTTTTTTTTTGTTCCTATCGTTTTATAGTTTTTAATAACACCCAACAATTATTGCATGTTATTTTATAGTATGTCGATTTTTTTTTTTTTTTTTCCAAGAACAATGTTATGCTATTTACCCGCCTATACTGTAACTGTGTGCCATTTGACTGTTTCGTAAGTCTAGTATATATTTATTTGTTTAAATTATCGTAATTTTATATCGTAGGTCTCGGTATTCTTTAGTGCGCATATAATGTTAAGTAAGATTTAATGATATTTTATACATTTTGCTAAACATATAATACGTTCAAAAAAATAAACAGAAATGTATTGATTTAACATGTAGTGGATCTTGGAGCAATCCGCGGCAATTCATTCGATTAAGGTGACGACGGCGTGCTTTTTGTTTCAGAGTATGATGGTATTTATGGTCTTCAATAGTTTTGTGTTACAAGACAACAATGTTAACAGTTAATAATTAAGTACCGTAAAATGTGAATATTATTTGAAGAAAAAAAAAAAAGGATTACTTTCTACCTAGCCCCGGTGTTCGAATATAAGGTACACTACATATACTCCGTATCAAGGGTGTAGGTTGGAAGAGCCGAGAGTTTAACCCTCCTCATTTCGAAATCATTACAGAAGTTCAATTTTATTTTTAACTGCCGATTAACTCATATTACAATATAGAATTTATATAATCTATATCATGGATAGACAGACCCCTTCAATAAAAAAATAATTGCCATATATTATGATGTGTTATTATTTATCATCAATGCCCTTATTCATTCCGATTACGTTACTAAAACCGAAATAATAAAACAAATTTTACTTATTTCAGTAATTTAACTAAAATATTCACACGTTTTTTTTTATAATTTACAGTTCTCTATCATTTGTTTTTTTTAATTTTTAGCGTGTTATTTTGGTAATTTGAATTTAGTTTTAATACAATTAATTTCTACTATACCCTGTAAACAGTATAAACAATAAACAATGTATAAAATATCGTGTGTAAGGCATAGCTAGGATGTCATACTATACACATAATATAGTGTATATGCTCTCAAATAAATTGCTGAGAACACCACCGCCACTTATAGGTACATAAATCAGTTAAAACTTAAATGTGTTTCGGGGGAAAAAAAATACCGTTTTAATCAACAAACAAATCTGTTTTAAACGTTTAAAACGTTTTTTGATTTTTTTTTTTTTTTTTTAATCATGATTTATACAATAATATCAACTGTGAATTATTTTTAACACCTTCCCGTAATGTAATATTGTATATTATATTTGAAAGATTTTTTTTTTTTTTTCTACGGATTTTTGGACGGCACTGCTGCTCGCACGTCTCAGTGTCAAACGCGTCGCACAGCGTATAATACTTGTATAATATAATGCGCTTAATTCGAAAATTCAATTATACTTACTTTCGGATAAAACCGTCCGCGCGTGTATAATACCGCAGTATAATAGTGATGTGTACCACCCCGTACTTCGGCTGCACTTGTCAGTTTTCATATACGGAATTATTCAAATATTTATAAGGACGTTAACTATGTAACACGCGTACGTCGCTGCAACAGGTTTCTCGCGCTTGTCTTCTACTTTTTTTTTTTTTTTTTTTATCTTCTTCTTTAGATTTCTCGCTCTTTCTCGCGATGCAGCTCCGATACATACTCTTTAGATATAACAATATATAATTTCCCGTCAAATAAGTCACGAAAAAAAAAAAAATAAATAAATAAAAAAAATACACGTGTTAATGAAAACGTTATTTTTTTGTGTATAAGTAATTTATTGGACGCGTTTCGAAGAATATAATTTTTTTTTTTATCGTTATTATTATTATTGTAATGATTTATTTTTCACTCATCCATTGTTTGTCGTTCTCGTACTTATATAATATGCTGTCGCGTTTTGTTACGGCTTAATCGTTAAACGAGTAGTGTTATTGCAAAACGTCGTCGGTTGACCGGACGACACGGTGCTACGTGTAGTAATAATAAGTTATAACAAAACTCGAAATGCGCATTAAAACGATACGGGTGATTTTGTTTTTTTTTTTTTTTTTTTTTATCATGATCCAACTGTAATCTATTATACTTATTTTTCGAGTAAAATTAATTTTGGTTTTTTTTTTGTTTTTTTATACACGCAGTTATTAGAATTGTCTAATGGTGTACAATATGTTAAAACAGTTTTATTCCGTACATCGCACACATCCATCGGCTTTTGATTTTCAACTAGGGACCCCTCCTCTTCAAACCAAATACGTGTACGATACGATGTTTCTAAACTTTTTGATATCACACAACACTATAATATTGGATTGTCATTTATGAATTTTATATTGCATCGGTTTTTCAAACAATTTAAAACCCATGCTAAAGGCAAGTGACCAAGTTTAATTGCTGTTTTGTGATCGAAAAAATGATTAGTAAAGATATACACATAATAACACATACGTTTTAGGTTTATTTGATAAATCGAGAATATATCATAGGTATCTTCCTAAAAAAGAAACCCAATTTAAATCTAAGTTCCTTTTTGACTGAAAATAGTGGCAGCGTGATAGGGTATTTCATGAGGCGATGGCTTTATGACCGTGCGGGTGGTGGTACCCCCAGACTAAAAATATGAATTATTGCCAACTGATTCTTGATACTTAATACTTTTAAATAACTCATTATTAATTATATTTATATTTCTGTTGTATACTATTACTATTTTTGTTACCTGTAAGTATATAATCAAGTTAATATATTATATGTATTTCATTGATTCACTTTAACTTTCATGTAATAAATATTCAGTGTTAAGGTAACCCAGTAAATATTTCAATAAATCATATTCGTTGCGAAGAAGATAAAATAAAATTGATTATTTTTAAATTGTGAAAATTAATTAAAAAATACTACAGAGATCTAAATTCTGTCGAATTAAATTTCGTATGTTCTACGTGGCTCGGTATTTTTGTCATTAGTTTAGTGTTCTCTCGTATTGACGGATAGCGAAATAAAGAAAGGGCATAATGCATTATTAAAAAAATATGAAGTGCCCAATTTCATTAATTTTTGATAATCATAAAACGTAGTTAATGGGATGGTAAATTGGCGAAGAGGAGGGGCAATGTGTGGGAGCTTCGTCCCCATGACTCTGTCTAATAATGCTTAGGCGATGGTGGTCAACCTCTAACATCTATGTTTGCCTTATAAAATAAAAAAGTTCACGCCGCAACTGGCTGAAATATATCGTATTACTATTACGAACGAAACCCAACTGCAGTGTATAATATGTTGCAGTTCAAAGAATAAAAACGATAATTAGGTGTACTATATCCCGACATTATAATAATATTTTGAGCTGCACTGAGGCCTATAATTTCGGCGGACGCACCCGCTAACTTCTATATAGTTAGTATAGTTTATTAAATTTGTAACAGATCTAATTGTATGATGTGAAGTCGAAACCATATAGTTGGACCGGATTACATACGCTCGCGTTATCATGGCATGCTTGCGTGTAGACATGACGGGAACGTGTTCAACGAAAAATAAAAATACAAAAATAATGACACTAATAATTATATAGATGTGCTTTGTACACGCGTAATTTATACATATAGTATTATTAAATGTCTTACGCGTTCGTTCCCAATACACCTGTGTATATTTTGAATTCTTTATCACATCATCATCATCATCATCATCATCATCATAGACATGAGATAAATAGACCAGCAATGACAGCCATTTTACACGTAAATAATATGTAATACATTGAAGCCACCATATTATGTGTGAGAAAGACACACAGGATGCGGTTTGTCACGGTAGAAAATATATCTATACATTTTTTTCCAAGTGAATTATGAACCATTTATGTAAAAATACTGTAACCCATTTGGTTTAATTGATTAATTTATGAAAGAGGAACGATTACGTCGTAGATTTGTCGTGACGAATACGAAATAATCACGTTTAGAAGACGTGATATCACTATTTTGTTGATCCAGTGAGTTTAATATAGGTAGTGATGCTCCCTTAGGGCATACTACATATACGCCGTACTCTCAATGTTTAGCTGAAAAATCACGGGTATACTCTAAAAAAGTTTTGATAATCAAAATACTCAAATAAAAATGTTAAAAAAAAAAAAAACATATTTGTCATAATGTATAATATATTTATCAGTGCCTGTTCATACCATCTTAAACCATGATATTGCATATTTTATTTATTTCGATAATTATAATTAAACATTTTTTAATATTCTTATGGTTTACAATAATGACATTTTTTTTTTTTTTAATTTTCAGTCCTATATAGGATATTTTAATTTAAATTTTGTAAATTGACATTTATTTCTCTTTAAACATTACAAATCATACAACAAATATGAAAAAAACCTCGATATAACGCAGAACGTTATAATGTACTTTCAAAAAAATGTACGGGAACACCACTGAATATAGGTACAACATTACCTACTATGTTTAAATAGTCTTTAGCAAAACCACAAGTGCGCTGTTAGTATCATGACTGCATGATTTTATCATTATTATATTGGTCTATTTCCCAGATAACAAAATCATAATATAATAATGTTGTTATAACATTTCATTTATAATGATTAATATTATTTAAATACTATTGATTCATTACAAATTAAATAATAAAATAGAAGTATTTTTGGCCACAATGATATTATTATTATAATATTACAAAAAAAAAATGTTATTTTAATATTATACATGTTTCAAAAAATGTTTCAATTATTATTTTTTTTAATTAATCCGAAATAGTTATGGTTGCCGGATAGTTTTAATTCAGTTTAGTCAGAATTGGAATATTTAAAACTCGATATTTCCAGTGTAAATATGAAATTATTTGAACATAGAAATATCTGGGGATGGGATTGAAAGTTGAAACCATCAAAAGATACATTGCGAACATGTATGGAGATGCATTTCCTTAGCTTTATTTGAACGTCTATAGGGGCGAACAACACTAAAAAAAACACCCTTCTATAATTCTTCCTTTCCTTAGCTTTATTTGAACGTCTATAGAAGCGAACAACACTAAAAAAAAAAACACCCTTCTACAATTCTTCCGCAATACCACAAAAAAAAAAAAAAATAAATAAAAATGGTATAATTTATATTGCGGAAATTCAACCGAAATTTTATCACTTCATTCTACTTATAAAACAACTCTAATTTCCGATTTTTCGCTCGTTTGATCAAGCTGCTAAACGTGTCCAACATTAGCTGTACAAATATAATGTATTTAAATATTTTACATAAGTTTATATATATATATATATATATAACAGATACAATACAATGCAATATAGTCTGTACGTTTGAATATTTGACGTAAATAGTATTTCATATACAATATACTGCGGAGTGCTAACACTGCATGCCATTACTGTATAATAATATTTATTGTGTGCGTGGTTTTCTTATTTTATTCTCGTTGTATAAATGTATCGGGATAAGATGTGCCGAATGACTTGAGAACTCATATTTTAACTTCGATTCGATTCGAATGCATGCAAAACGACGCGCGACGACGAAAAAAGTGTTTTGTTCGCGATAATAGAATATATTATTATATATTATATTATATTATGTGGCCAGGGATAATCACTCGTATTATGTGATATAACATTTCCATAATATACAATAAATACTCAAGTATTTTGTGTCAATCATTTTTTTTTTTTTTACTTTTTCGGCAATTTTACTTTGTGTTTTGTGATTTATTCGCATTTTGTACGGCCCATTGTATAATAGATAATAGTCGTATTCTAAACTGTACAATACTATATAATAATACATAATAGGTATTTGATAAAATTAAGTTATGAGAAGAAAAACAGTTTTTATGGATTTTCAGTGTAGCGAAGAACATGAGCTACTTTATTTTTTACTAAGATATGAGTTTTTTTTCGATTCTAGCGTATACTGTTCATGGGTAGGCTACTGTTACATGAGGATAGTTGGGAACATACTGAGTATTTTCGTTTAAACGATTCACGATTCTGAGTAGCATAATCAGTCGTATTTTTCTATTGTTTCCACGATAACCCAGAAATCAACAAAAATCAAACAGTCAAAAAAAAGACGCAGAGTGAACTGCCGAAAATGTCGATAGATGTTTCAAAGGATAGGTTAGTTTAGATTAGGTTAGGTTATTCCGAATTTTTAAGGTATCGCGTGAAAAAATTGAAAAAATACATTTTTTTTTAACGCATTGAATTACAGTTATCACAGTAAAGTATATTTTAAAAATAATTAGCTATTGAATACATTAATATTAGTAACATTAATATTTGGAAATAAACCATTGGAATTTTTACTATTGAAAGTACTTCGAGAGGAGTTTGGTTTTCATTAACAAGCGACCTGAAAATTATTAATTCTGTATACAAATCTAACGCATCAATATCTTTGGATTCTCCATCAGTTAAACGTTTTTGGAAGTCCATGCAATGTTTTAATAGATCTGTATCTATATTCCCTGTATGATTACAAACTATGCGCATTGGCCGCGTTACTTATTTACAAAAAAATGTTCTTAAGTTGAGTGCCATAAATTAAATTTTTTTTTCTCTGCATCCTATAAAATTATGAAAAACAAATAAATAGACATGGCGCCCCGGACATTTGCACGGAGTCCCCCACCCCTGAATTAATCGGGCAAATTTTTACATTATTACTCACCGAACGTATACTTTATAATATAATTATTAATATTTTATTTGTATTATCTGTACCGAGTCAACTCCATCGCGGTATTATACACGTATTTTTCTTCTACCATAATATGGTATTTGTTCGTTTTTCGCGCACTATGACGTCTCGACCGTCTGCGAAAAAACGGTTAAGACACGAGCAAGTTTACAAATAGTTAAATTAAAATTATGACAAATAATTTATTGCGATCGACTTTAAGTCGTACATAACTGCAGCTAATCGCCACTCGCTGCAGCCGTACATGTATACAATATTATACATAGCAGGCAGCAGCTGAGCTGTAGTCGGTCGAAAACAAATTACTATATAAGTATAAAAAAAAAATTATAGACGATATTATATCGCAGAGTATACTATTAACCCGCACCCTTTTTTTTTTTTTTTTTTTATATAATTTTAAATTAATTATCTTCAGTATACCCATCTAAAGGAACGTGTATACATTTTTTTTTTTTTTTATGTCGATTTAATATCCTATACATAAAAAGAACCTAACCGAATGTTATATTGATTTTAGATATAGATACGACGATAATATGTTTATTTAATAAAGAATTTACTTGTTTACTACACAATTATCCGTAAAAAAAAATAAATAAATAAAAGGGTAAAATCTACAGGTAATACACCCGATATATCTCAATTAATCTGTCAAAATGTATATACCTAATAATATACTCGAACTTTATACTACGATAGTATCAAATATGTACTATATAATGGGAACATCGTCCTTTCTGGCTATAATATAATAGAGTAATCATTTTACTTTTATAAAACACACCGCACTTATTATTACCAATTAATTTGATGATGTGTAACGTTCGTTTAAAGGGTTCCTGATGATGTGTTTGTTACTTATTCAACAGCAAATAATGTTATATATTGCGTATATAGGATTTTATGTACGTACTTGTAAAACGCTGAAAGAAGTTATTAAACTTTATCATTCAGTCGAAAAAATAAATATTCGTATCAAAAATATCCGCATAAAGAAATTAAATCATTACAATTTTGTCTGATTTAATAATATTATAATATTATGCAGTTGTGTTTCAAAGAGTAGAGATCGCACTGGATCAGTTCAGTTCAGTCGCATTCGGAATGTGGCGGTTCAATCAAGCGTTTGACTTTGACCGCACGTTTTAATTTTAAACCCAATTTCAAACCTTTCCGTCCGGTCGCCGTTTCGCCGCCGCGGCCGTATCTAGTCCATATAAGCTAATAGGCCGGGAATTTCTCGATAGGCACCTCAATGTAACTGCTCTTGATAATAGTGAGCATCATCCATATATTAGGCCGACAAGCAGAAAAATAGAAAAATTCACCATCATATTTTTAAAATTTTTAAATTTTCCCGGGAGCCCAAAATTGACCTATCCGTCCATGTTTGTCCTTCTTAAGTCGTCTAACGCACATTTTCGGTCACGTCTTTAGTAAGTTTTGTTGGTTGATGCTAGACGATGTAAAACCGAAGTGAACTGAGAGATTGAATCGAATCTCTCCTTCATACGTCTGATAAGAAATCGATTAAATAAATCGTTGGGCTTATTGACTTTAAATATTGCAATATTGTTTCGTCTGGTGCCTTTGACCACCTCCATATACGTAATTATAATATTTCGCTCATATCGGAACTTAATTTAAAATACCGTTCCCCGTCGATTTACTATGTAAAACAATGTGACAACGTGGGAGAGATTACAGGGATTAAACGATTTTGTTTCTTCCGTTGATTTTCTCTCTTCTGTTATCACCGGAGATGAAATGTACTAGTCCCCTGGACTGAACGGATCTAATGCTATATATTGCAGCTGTTTATCTACACCAGTGCAATTTCGTTAAATCTGTCTATTGGAAAATCGACTAAAATTATAATAATATACATAAATAATATTGTTATAATACAAAAAAAAAAAAAAAAAAAAAAAAAACGAAAAAAAAAAAAATTGTGAAAATAATTTAAAGTTTAAAAATATTATCGTATTTATCGAGATCGAACGAGCCGCGCATGTTATACCCGTTTTTGTTAAGTACCTACGTATGGAGTATTATTATTATTTCAATTATAATATCATTAATATAACAAGTATATTATAAGATATATTATTATCTGTTTGGATTAAAAAAAAAAAAAAAATAATAATAATAAAAAACATATTATTATCCTAGACGTGGTTTTTTAGAAATTTGTTCTGCTGCGGGTGACGCGCCGTATTATATAATATACTTATGCATATATATTTTTTTTTCACCATCACCTTCCTACCTACCTACAGAATATTTTTCGAATATTATATTCATGATTTACGACTACGATATGTCCTAGGGCCGTGTTGTGTACGCGCATATACGTGCGTTTTCCTTGCTCGGGATTTTTTTGTCACCTATCATCATCATGTAAATATTAAGTCAATAATCTCTATCAAAGATTCGAAAATTAAAAATAATAATAATAATAATAATAATAAAGCTGTCGTTGTAGGCGTTTTTCTCTGCAGCGCTACGGTCGCGGTTCCGAAAACGTTATAACATTTTTATACGCCGCACAATAATAATTAAAACGTCACATAGGTATAGATATATTTTTTTTTATCTACATATAGCCTCGCGGGTTATTATTAAACATTATAAAGTTATGTAGAAAATCACTCTGTAATAGGCCGGGTTGCGAGGTCGAGCCGATGTTTATAAAATATTATTATATTATTATGCTCGCTATGTGTGTGTTTATCGGAGGATAAATGTTTAACCCGAAATCGAAAAAAAAAAAAAATCATCTATCTGCGGGCATGGACGGCCGTTGGGGGCGGCCCTGGCTTTTACGTGCCTGTTTCACATTAGTCGACAGTTTAACACAATGCAAATATCGTTTAAAAATACAATTAAAAACAATAAATCGTCCTCCGACGGGATTTTCGAAGATGCACGTCCTCTTGTCTAAACACAAAATACACCCTTGAGTACTGAATAAGTAAACACGAGTCACACAATTCGTTTTCGATGTTTACCGAATACCAGTAAATACGAAATACTAAATAGGTACGTATAGCGCAATATACTTTGACCGGGGGTAGAGGGCAGTTGTTCGAAAATGACAAAGACAAAAAATGAAAAGGATAAATAATGACCGGACCGAAATCGTAAATTTCCGTACCTATATATATTTTAAATTTGTAATATTTAATTGCTAAATTCTAATATTATTTTGTCCGGAGTTCTTGGCCACAGACGAGACGAATGAAAGAAATTAATCGAAAATAAACCCCGATTTGTTGTGCAAAACCACGTCGGGTGGTTTTTTTTATTTCGTATGCACTAATATGCGACCGAGCCGGGCTTCCGAAAACGGTTGTTATAATTTTCGAATAAGTGTCATTCACCGACTGTGATGTATTACAAAAAACGTATTACGTATAATATACGTAGATCGATGAGAAATTACTGATAACATGATCATTTACATTGATTAAAAAAAAAAAAAACAGTTTTATGTTAATGGGGACGGGTGTAGCCACTGTTGTAGGTGAGAAGTTGGTAAGGTAGGATACATATATATATATATAATAAACATAAAGGAATTTAATGTATAACTGTATAACCCATTGCTAACGAAAAAACGATTCTTAGCGGAGTTCAGTTGACAGTGATGCTTTGTCAAGAATATATATGCCATATTATGCTAAAATAATTAAATAGACATTATTTATTTTCTTTAATAATATTTATTTAATATTGTACCGATTTTCCGGTTTTTCCTACATTTTTCCTGGTTTTCCCATGTTTTTCCAGGTTTTTCATGTTTGCTGGGAAAACTCTTAGGGAAATCGAAAAATGACCTCCTTAAAGTACCTTTCTTTCAAAAAAAAGTGCTATCATTATAAATCAGAACGAGATTTCTGGTAGAAAAGTGGTCCATATAGACCAAAAAAATAAAAATAAATAAACATTTTTGTAAAACCATAAGCTTCTTCGCTCTACTCAGTCAACTATGTAATAAAAAATACGGTTTTATTTCAAATACATCTCTGTCGGATAAGGCATACGAATTTTATTTATTCATACCTACCTACTTTTTTTGTAGTTGTTTTAAGCATAAAATATTTTTTACAGTCGTGACAAAAATCAATCTCGTCGGTTTTATGATTAATATAGTAAGATAGCTAGGTCTCTGGTTAATTGATTTTTTTTATGTGTAATTAAAATTGCTTAGTCGTCTTAATTAATTCGTTAATTTATTAATCACTATTTATTCCTACATAGATGTATACTGTATGTGTACGCTTTTTACTGTGTCTAATATTATAAACACAAAGCATAGGTGTTATGGCTCGGCGTGAGGAATTCTACTCAATGATACCGCAGAGACTATAATATTATAGGTGTGCAGAATGCCTTATTAAATGTCAATTATATTATTTTAATACAATCATTTTTTTTTTACTTTTATTTTTTAAACAATAACGTGAAAGTGCAGTGGCATATATTATAATAATATATATATATGTATGCCTATTGAGCAGCAACACTGTGGTATAGTAAATATTGTCGATATAGGCAGGTACCTACTGTACCTACACACCTAAACACTGCGTATTAGTTGCGTCCCAAGTAAAAAGGTATATTACTAATTGCGTCTCGGAGTTGTTTTAAGAGCGTCCGACTTGCGTCCCGGCCACCTGCGATATCCAAAATGTCTATAAAAATAATGTAATTATCGGTTATTGCACTCGTATTATCGATTTAGTATGAACGATTACGTTTTGGCTTTGATTATGGCGAACGAAATGAAAACCGCGCACGTGCAGTGAAAAACAATGAAATGTATACATTAATGATCTATACTAATTTCGATTTGCATACTTATATATTTTGTCAGAGTGTAAAAAAATCGATTTCATAATTTCTCCGAAAATTGCTTTTGCCGATTTTGAAAAGGCAATACATTAGACTATTTTATTAGTACGGTCTTCCATAACTCTGAACTAATGTCGATTCCATTTGGAACTATTGTTAAGTTTTTATACGACGCAACTAGTATGACCCAAAAAAATATCCGTGACGCAATTCAGAAGGAATTGTTGCCGCATTATCATATGCAGTCGATTTAAATGTATTTATTGATAAATAATTTTAAATTTACGCCTACCTATAATAATAATAACAAAATTAAAGTACTTATTGTTTAACATATTATTTTAGAATCATTCCTGCAAAAATATTCAATAAATAAATTATCTATGGGGATATTTTGTCGCAGGCGGACAAGTAAACGGTCGACTTCACTGTTATGGTGAAGTTTAATATCCATGAAATAAATCCTTAACGCTTAAACGCGAACAAAAAAAAAAAAAAAAACGACGCCAAGTTAAAAAGTGTAAAAAAAAAATGATGTTAAGTATATAATAATTTCAAATAATTTAAGTTCAACGTTTTAACTACATAGTCGCATGCGTACCGATACGTCAAACGTTTGGAAAAGTATTTTACCCATACTATTGGAAAAACCGTACGGACGTTCCCGAGACGGGGGGGGGTGGAGTTATTCACCCCTGTAGGGTTTTTAATTATTATGGTAATGATATTATATTCAAGTCAAGAGTCTATACTTGTTTACACAAGAAACTCGTCTTTCATTTGTTATACTACATTTACCCCCATCCCTGCCGCCGGAAAATTGTCTGTGGACGCCCGCGTAAAATAAATATTGTAATATTATAATCACGAGATTCCGATTCATTTATACGTACACACACACACACACACACGTACGTACGTACAAACGTACCGAACGACCCGACGGTTTTACAGACGACAACGAACGACAATAATATTACAATACTTACGATATTTACAACGAGTACGTAATATATATATATATTTATAATATATTTGCGAATATTGTTATTAATGTATAGTTGGTATATACAAGTGTATACCTGGACAGAATCCGCATATGATTACACACCGAGTGTATTGTGCGGTTCCAGAGTTGTTTTCGTTGCGCGCGACAGTTTGCGATAATATTTCAACCTATACGTAATGCAGTATTATAATATTATGCAGTGTGTATACCCAAACCGTGTGTGTGTGTGCAGTGCAATACTAAAGTAAAACATAAAAAAAAAATGAAATGATACATATTGTTAGCTTTGTACGTAAAAAAAAAAAAAACCATGCAGTTCTACGAACGCTCGGGGTTACACGTAGAGAAAAAAAATATAAAATAGTGTGGCAAATGCGTATACTGTAGCCAGGTAGTACGGGTACCTAATATACCCCACTGCCGGGCTATTACACGCCGACTGTTCGGCGCAAATTAAAAATTAAAAATTCATCGTAACAGTCTAATTAAAAACAGCTTTCCCTCGCTGTATACAAGTATATGTACAATAATATTTTTTATTTTATTTTTTTTTTTTTATTATTAATTTCGTCTGTTGCGGCCGATTCTTATCACATCACGCATAATTTGGCGCACCGACACCCCTTCCACCGTGCGTTTAGTTGGCCCGTATATATAATACATATTATACTCTAATATGCTCGTATATAATAGAACAATATACGCACACACACACAAACATTTTATCCATTAGTCTGAAAAAAAAAAAAAAAAAGCCGAACCGAATGACCGAAATTAGCCGTTTTAACGTCCGGTCGCCGACGACCGATGACGACGATATTATAATGTACTACAGGTATATAATGGGCACTTCGTATATTACACAATATAGAGCGGCCCACGCTATAAACCTTTAAATAATAACGTATAGGCACCTAGCTAATATCTTATTTCAATAATAATCTCTTAAATCATTTTTATGATATTTTACGGGAGCGAATTATTAAAAAAAAAAAATTAAAAAAAAAAACGAAAAGGGTATATTATTCCCGGCTTGCCCTTCCCGCCGTCCGTCGTTCATATACCTTCTCGCGCGACCCGCGAATGATTTAAAAGTTACAAACACAATAATATTATATACGCGTATTATAGGTGTACGTAATAAAAACGTACTTAAATCGTAAAATCTCACGCAGGGGGGGACGGTTTTATGAAGTGTGCCGCCTCCTTTGAAAATTAAGACATTATTTTTAATAATTTATTATTCTATATAGGCAGTCAGGCAGGCAGGCTGGCTGGCAGGCAGGTAGGTACGTTCCAAATTATAGTCGACACGACCAGTACCGCCGACAAACGTCATATTATTCTAAAATACAATTCATTTTAATAAACGCATACATACATAAATACTGTAATAATATTATTCGTGTGCACCTGTTACTTTATCGTGTTATTATAATTTTATATGTTTTTATTTATTTTTTTTTTCGTGTACGTACCTATGATGTTTTATAATACGTAAAACATTACTGAAATATACAGTGTAATTGCGGGTTATACTGATCAGATGTGGGTTTTTTTTTCGGAACGTATATTTTCCTCTTATTTATTTTTTCTAATAAAATTGTCGACAAATCATACGAATTATTTTTCATTGTTACCTTTTTAAAGCATTTTAAAACTTTACCAGCTGTCTTCTTTTGAATTTGTTACAATGCCATCAAAGCGAAGAAGTTTATAAAGAGTCTATAAAAACGGATGTGCTCAGGAAAAGTCACAGAAGCCATACGTCATACCAGCCAATATTACTCGTCAGTACCGCTCTAATGCTCGGTTTACGACAGGTTGGTCATCTGTAGAACGCAAGCGTCACGTACGCAAAATTATTTCTTGGACTTATATGGCAATAAAACACAAAACTAGATCAAGACCTTCGGTACTGGAAGAATCGAGAAAATACGTAGAAAAAATGGGAAAATTTACAAAATTTATTATTTTAAATTTTGTTTTTGTTATGATTCAGTTAAAAATATTCGTAAAGACTTGAAATTTAGACAGAAAACTTATATCAGTTGTCTTTTCTACGTGTGGTAAAATTTACAAAATATTTTAGCTATTTTTGAGTTATTTATAGACATTTTAATTTTGCGAGTTTTTTACGTAATTTGTATTATTTTTATAGATATTTTGTGAATAAAATTGTTTGATCAAACAGATATGCTTGAAAATTTAACTTGTTCATTATAAGTCGTACGTTGTGGTAAAAAAAATAAAAATAATAGTAAATGTAAGTAATAAGTAAATTTTTTTTATAAGAATTTTAATATCAATTTATGACGAAAATCGTAAATACTACGGCCTTTCAAAACATTTACAACTCCATTCAAAAGACTTTTTTGTTAGCGATAGTTAATCATTTAGTAAAAATATGCTTTAAATTCTCTTCTATTTCAAATCTTCCCAACTTTTCACCTAAAACAGTTGTCCACTCATCGTGCGAAATATGTCAGTCTTTTTTAAATTGACATATACAATGTAAGAGTTAAAGCCTTACGCTATGATCCCTTTATTTTAAAGCTTAGCTTATTACAAAATTTATTTAAGGTGTCAAATCTTCGTGTTACAGCCTGTATAGCCTGATACTATTTTTATAGTATACGAGCTGTCCCGCTTGAATTTTCCCATGCAATAAAAATGTTTTTAAAAAAATTAATAAATAAATTATCATTATTCATTGTGTATGCTATTACCATAGATACCCACATAGTACAGAGATAGCACTACACAAATTAATAACAATGTTTTTTTTCATCCATGTTATTAAGATAACCTTAAAATTAAATAAAAAAAATACCTAAAATCCGAATTTTAAGGAATGGTATTCAATGTGGGATAGATTTCAATAGCCATAAACCTTTTACAGACACGGAACAACTTCCCAAAGTTTCTCGGCGATCGAATGAATAGTGTACCTAGTAATGCATAAAGGTCAAACAGACATGCATTAATTTTTATATTTTTATATACAAATCCAAAGAGATTATAAACGTTTTTATTAAGGTATTTAATTGAATAATATTATTATAGATCTCGGTTATAATAATTATTAATAAGTAAGTACTATTTAAGCTTTCTAAATTCTTTTGTACAAAAATTATGATCCGTATAGTCAGACAAAACATATTAATTTATAGTACCTAGTACCTACCTATATGTATACATTACTATCGTAAATGCAATTGCTTGTTAAACAAAAGGCTGCATTTCAATAAGAATAACAATTATCTATCAATATAATATGTTTTCGCGAGACCCAATGACACGGAAACCCAAATATTTAAGTATTTCAGTTAAGGATATTTAATTTCCAAATTCTTTTACAGTAAAATTATTTGAGTTAGACAAATTATTAGTTTGTAAAATTTGTAATCTATTTTTTATAAATATTATTATTATTGTTATTACTACCTATAAACTGTTGTATTTCACGTAAAGCTACTATTCCAAATTGGTCGTTCAAAAATGTCCATGTTTGAAACTGTAAAAGATACACTGAGACCAATGAATGCAGGAGAATAAGATAAAGGAACTATATAAATGAGGGTTCGGAATAGGCTGCAAGGTACGCCCGAAGCAGCCAAAAGTGTAAAACCATTACTTGATACAGTACTGGAAAGGAACCAGACGGAAAGAAGTTCTATAGTCGAAAATGACGCGAAAGAACTATACTGAAAAGCACGTTAGATAGGGATAGATGGCTGGACGTCTAGAGCAGGTAATTTTTTGAAGAGGTTTTCTTTGTCCAAATTGACATACGGTAAAGTCCATTATTATTGCCCAGTTGTTTTATGATTTTGCTTACTGTACATCCACTAGAAAGTAAATAGTAAATTATTGAATTATTAGTCGATTTTATAATAAAATATTTTATATTTGGTGTAACGAAATATTTTCATCCGTTCTGTAAAAAAATTAAATTTCAACAACCTGATCAAAATGCAAACTTACATTCATTTTTGTACAAGAAATACTCTCGCTGGTGGGTATAACTGCGGAAATTTTAAAAGTTAAAGAAAAGGTTTAGTCTATCTGTTAGTGTGGCTTTTTCAAAGAAATTTAAAGGGATTTAAAGGGAGTGGACACTCAGGCGGTATTCGCTAAAAATAAATACTATGTCCTAAGGACCGCTTTTGTACACCCCAGATAATAAGGAAATATAAGAACATTAATAATCGTTCTAAATCGTAAAACTAGATTTTCTTACCCACGATATTCCCGGACATTATTACATTCGTGGCTCGACGACGTGTCACGGGTAAATTTTCGCACACGATTATTATAATAAATTTAATATGACGACGGTTCCTCGTGCGGAACCGCAATAGAGCGACTAATTTAGACATCATAATATCATTACGATTCGGGTTCCCCGCGATGGAATGCGGTGAATTATGACCGCCTGCCGTTAGTTACGTGTAAGGTTTCCAGCTGTGACCAACAGCCCACAAATCAATTTTTTTACCGCTTTATTATAATCTGTTTCTCCGCGCGAGCGCGCGCGCGTACACCTATTTGTACGATATATGCGTGTATATATACCTGTTTAATTAATAGTACGATTTTTTTTTTTTTTTTCAATGATCACGTCAGAAGTAATTTTTCAAAAACTCGTTTTCCCGTCTCAGCAGCTACAATACTACGTGTATAGGTATATATGTATGTATGAAGCGGCGGTCCATAGTGAAACCCTCTCTAAGAGAGTATACCTGTACTATAGGCAGGTACTATATAGGTGGGTATTATAATAATAATAATAATAATAATAATAGTAATAGTAATAGTAATAATAATAATAATGATATTCAAGAAAAATAATAAAACACTGTCGACTGTCGTTTACGAAACAAAATGAGCGCGCTTTAAAATATTATATTAGTGTACATGAGCAGCGGTATATACTGCAACAATAAACTTAAAAACAAACATCGTTGTTGCGATAACTGCGATTATAATATACGCGTACCCAAAATATTTACAATAACAAAGTATAGGTGATATCGTATACGTTTAAGTTAACGTCAAATTGTCAATCAGTAAATAGGACAAATTTTGTGCTGTTAGATTTAATGTTGACGTATTATCGAACTTAAATGTTAAAGGTAAGAACATCGTATGTATTTGCACGTTGTTTTTTCTTCGAAATTTCAATTTTCAAGTGTGGTACAAATTGTAATGTAATAAGTATTTATTATTTAAATTCAAGAAGGGGAGGGGAGCGAAATAAGTAAAAATTTCAAATATGAAATGAATAAAAAAATAATATGAATTGTAGAGACTTGTAATTTTCACTGAATAAGTACTTATACGAGTAAGAGCAACTAATAGGCATTTCACATTTTTGAGTCCGTTTAGTTTTTGTTTTGTTTTATGTGGATAGATTTGTTTTAGCTGAGCAGAAATACTTGTAAGTATTACACGAGGTTCATCATAATAGTTGTACTTGGTGATCAAACAAATTTTAGCATTTTGGTGTAAGTTTTTGTGATTAGCGTTTTAATAGTTTAAATTTTAACGGAAATCGACAAAATCATGGCGTCTCAAATATGTTTGACTGAAATTCTTTCAAAACCGTTTTTTATAAGCAATTATCTATCATTGCACACAGATATAAGTTAAATAACTCTCTGTAGGTATCTACTTTTCTAATTTCCCATCAACAACAGTGGCACACCCGTCTGCAATATATCAATACTTTTTTATACTTAAAAGACAATACAAATAAAATTAATTAATTAATTAATTAATAACATAATTAATCTAAATCGCATACGACTTAAAAAAAAAAATAATACTCGTATACTAAATAGTGATTATAGTGTAATTAATAGTTGAAATATTAAATATCATGGTATTTAATTGCAAGCATTGTATTGATATAGGTATGCATATTAATACAATACAATATCAATGTCAATGTTCATATATTACACGTTATTATAAATTTACTTACATTTTTCTCACTTTACTTAAGTAAAAAAATATTGTTTAAAACCACGGTACAGGGGGAGAGAAAGATCCCCTATAAAACCGCTTAATACTTATAAAAACGCGTTTTTATATTAAAACTACCAGCATAAAATTGTTTCTACTGGCCGAAATTTTGACATTACTCGATATTCGATATTAGATATTCGTACCAAATATACCTAAAACCCTCTATTTCACCCCCTAAGGAGTTGAATTTTCAAAATTCCTTTCTTAACGAATTTCTACATCATAATAGGTATCTAAGTACTAAAATTTCAACCCGATCCATCCAGAAGTTTGGACTAGGCGATGATGAATCAGTTAAGACAAGTTATTATATATATATATATATATATATAAATAATATAATGTAATATAAATTATGTTTGATATTAAGACAATTATTTACACAAAAATTATAACTAAAACCAATATTCAATATAAAGTTTGAAAAAAAAAAAATGTTGAAATTAATTTTAGGTTCTAAATGGAGCGAAGAAACTTGTGTTTTTACAAAGATTTTTTTTTCTGCGTGCTACTTTTCTAAAAGAAAATCGGACTGGGGAGGTGTTTTTAAGAGGTCACTTTTGATTTTCTCAGAATTATTCTCAACAAATGAGTAAAACTGGGAAAAACGAGAAAATTTACGAAATGCAGGTAATATACCTAGTTGAAAAATATTTCGGCTTTTTTTTTCCTGTAAACAACTTTTCTACAAGCAATTTTGCTTCAATTTACTATGATAGGACTTCTTCTGAAAGGAAATCTGACTGGCAAGGTACTTTAAGGATGTTTGATTTTCCGAATAGTTATCCCAGAAAATGTGAAAAACATGGAAAAATCGGAAAAAATGTAGGAAAAACGAGAAATTAGGTACAATATTAAACAAATATTATTAAAGAAACTATAAGATGCCTATTTAATTAGTATACCATAATATGGCATATTATAAACTGTTGATAAAGCATCACTTATCAACTAAACACCGCTCAGAATCGTTTTTTCATTAAGAAGATTCGATTGGAAAACACGAGCATCAGAGATGGTTTGAGGTCTGTCGGTGTACGTATGACGTGAGAGTTGTGTATAGAGGCGGCTTTTTATGCTCCGAGGAAGGCGATATAATTCTTAAAATGTAGTTATAAAAGCTGAAAACGTATATAACACGTTTTTGTACAGTAATCATTCGCCGTCATAATTGTATTAATTATATTTCATAAATAGATTACTAGTTTTACAAATTTCTAGCTTCTATATTGTACAATTGCAATTGGGCTGACGCCGGTTTAGATTTTAATAAATAAATAAATAAATAGATAAATATCGAGAAAAAAAAACTAAAGCAGTCATAATACGCAATTTAACGAACCATATGTTTATAAGTGGTTGAAAAAAAATCCAAGGGAAATCACTCCTGTTCCGTCCAGCATAATATAATATATTAAACGATACTGAATAATATTGTACGTATATATTAAATATTTTACAGTGAGCCATTGCTTACAAAAATGGGTCGAAAAACTCTTGGAAATACTTAAAATTAACCAAATCGCAGTCCACAGACATTTAATATCACGAGTTTAAAAAAAAACAAACGTCTAGTATATGAAAAAAGCCTCTACCTATAACGTAGGTATAAGCAACTTTTGTTGTCTAGATTATCAAATACGGATTATAAAGCGCATGCAGATATTTAAATCTCATTATATTTTATATACTTAACTATTCGGCTGAATTTCAAAAAAATTGTATACAGGTGAATGGTAATAGGTAATTGATATAGGTGAAACCCGGCCAAGTTTTCCGTGTGGTAAGATTACCAATTGATAACAACTCAAAACAGATTATACAAAATTTCGATTTTTCATGCGAGTAAGATTCAATTTTTTAAAAAATTATTGAATTCTTATAGTTTACTTGATTACAACGCTATAAAATATAATGTAATATGTATTGGGTTTTATAGAACTATTTAACTCCCGTTTTTAACGCGTCCAATAAAAAATAAATGGTTTTCAATTAAGTATATATGTACAAGTATTAAGTACCCACCTACCTATATATTTTTCGGGATATTATCATATTTTTATTGATATATTATTTTGTAATAGACACTCTATGATGTAACACGTTATTAAATTGATAATTATTATTATATAGAAGGAAGTTAACCTTATAATAATAATAATAATAATATAAATATATACAGAAACCGATAGAAAAAAATCAATTATATCGATAATCGATAACATTGTGTCTAAAATATCGTTATAGAATTAACATAAACAGCCATCATAAACCTATTTGTAGCAGCATACCTACACGTGTTTGAACTGTATAAAATGGCAATCGTATTATGCGTACCTAAACACTTAAATAATAATTGAAGTGCAATTTATTATCAGTGTGTATTTTTAAGATTATTGATAACAATAGTACATTTAAAAAAATAACACAATTACATTTTAATGTAGTATAATAAATTAATTTGTATAATATTTGCGATATGGTGTTTGGAACAATTCAATTGCCGTTTTACCGATGGTTTTTATAGTAAACATTTGGTGAAAATATGAAATCGATATCAATGTTACTATTTTATCATCTTCACACGCCTACTATATTATACAATTTCAATGCATTTTGGTTCAATCTAGTAATTCAGTAGTAATATAAATAATTTTACATACATATATATAGTGCAACGCTTTAATCCGCGTAATGTGCCGAGTTCGGTTGGTATCGATCCAATAAAAAACCCCGAAAGTATATAACGTACGACACAGCCTCCGCCCTCAACAAATTCGATCACCCTACGTCTATAAGTGTTTAATATTATTGTTGTACGAAATATTATTTATTTATAACGAACCTTCAGAAGCAACTAGAACGGTTTAATTAATTACATAAACAGGCTCGTAAATAAATGCAAATCGGTTTACATTTGGTGTGCAACCGCGGAACGTGCGCAATCGTGTTGCACGCCCCAAACGACCGCGATTGCCGAAATTCCGTTCCGTGGCCGATAAAACATCAGGATTCCGTTCCGAGAGCGAACGGACGTCTACGAGACGGTTTTCAATTGGGTAGCGTTGGTTGCACGCGTATAGTCATCTCGTATTTGCGCGCACATTATGCATAATATTATTATATAAAAAAAAAAAAAAAAAAAAAAAAAAAAAAAACGAATACGATTGTAAAATGTTGAATTTTTCGACATTTCTACCGCCGCGACGCACCGTATGTCGTGTTTTACCGCGCCTGTTAGGGGTCGTTGTTGTTTCGGGGAACGGCAAATTCGTAAACTCGTACGAAATAAGTACCCCGATGAAGCGTAGAGCGTAATATTGTAATTCGTGGTACCGCGTGTCGCGGTCACGTCGTGTCGATTCGCTCAACGCGCGCGGCGCTCGTGTTATTATGCGTCATGTCGTAAATAATGACACGGGCGCGTTGTTATGTTACCCATAATATTATCGTCGAGTCGAAAACCGAAGCGCGAAATACGATTTGAACAAACGACCCCGCCCGGCCGTGGAAAAGAGAGAGAAAAAATAACAGAAAAAAAAAAAACGCCGAAAATAATAATATTATTACCAGACGGGGTCGTAATTATCGGGATATTTGAGCGCACAACACGCCGGTGTGCGGCCGCGTTCGCGTGCGGGCAACGCGTTCTCGCCGGCATCCGAAGTGAAACACAACGATCTCCGAAAAAACTGTTTTCCGAAAATAACGATAACAATATTATTATTACGTTACAGTGTACTTATTACCGTGTAATAATTGTTGTTGCCGGCGTTTATGTTATGCGTGCGTAATGCACGTGTACGACACGTATTATGTTATAGGACGTAAGGTAGCCGGAATAACCGAACCTTTTTTTTTTTCTGTTTTTTCCGTTGCTTTTTCCATTTTCTCTCGCGCATACGCCGCGCGGGCCGGTAAAAAACACGGTTGGGGGGAGGGGGGAGGGAAAAAAATACCGGTTATTCCGTATTACGCTCTGCGGTGTATAACACCATGCGTGTAGGTATAGCCCACCAGAAAAAAAAAAAAAAAAAGGAAATACTCGAGATAATAATATATAAATACAATAATATTATATATATATATAATAATAATGATAATACGAGAGTATAATATTTATATAATATTGTGTGTGTGTGTGTGTGTACATTTTTTTTTCTCTCGAAAATTATTATTATATATATATAGGTACCCGGCTATACGGAGGTACCCGGTCCGGATCGCCTGTAAATAAGTCATTATATACCGTATTAAGTCATTACTGTCGGTCTGCACGGGTTGTAATTACGATGCACACGTAGTATAACCTACCTACCTGCCTACCTAACGACAACACGCGAACGGAGCCCCACGGCCGGGCCGGGACCCGGCCCGAGAGAGTGACGGCGGAGTGAGCGAGCGAACGGGAAAGAGAGCGAGATAGATACGTGATAAGAGCTGTAGCGTTTACGAGATAGACGGGGAGAAAGAGAGAGAGAACGTTTTTCTGTTTGCGGTCTTGTATATTTATGTACGGTGCGTATTATGTGCGAGCGGCCTCTATATCCGATCCGATGGCCACGGGGTAGAAGGTGGAGCTCTCTTTATATTATATTATGTGGGTATACGCGCGCGCGTTATATACATACACGTATACACCCATAATAATAATAATAATATTGTTATTATTATTATACAGGTAGGTATATATTATGTTTGTAGTTTTTTTTTTTTTCTCCGTTTTCCCCCTTCGCGATGTAAGTGAAATATAATGATACGGTGCGCGCAATAACACGCGGCATACACAAGCGGCTATATGGCTTGTAAATTGGTGCGGCGGCGGCGGAGGTTAGACTTGTCGATGGCCCGCAGACCGGTAGGGGAAACTTCAAAACTCGTCGTTTTCGGACGCTTAGAATATTTGTTCGTTTCGACGACACTGTGATATGTGTGTGTGTGTGTGTATGTGTGTTTTATTTTGCTTCGGCCTACCGGATATATCGTTCCGGCGGAAAACTCCCGGTGAACTCTCTTGTAGCGTAGCGTTTTACAACTACGGTCCGGTATATCGCCGTTTTCTCGATAGATGTGAAAAACTGGCGATTTTTTTTTTTTTTTTTAACGATTTCTGTGTTACCCCGGCAACAAGGGAAAAAACGCGGCGGCAACTAATACTCGGCTCAGAGTTGTGTGTTCGTGAACAATGTAATAATATCGTTGCGCGTACAACAGATACTAGTATAAATTAATTTACTCTATAATGTAATAGCTTCCCTTCGAACTTCTTTCTCATAACGGCGGCACACCCCATTTGCAGAGTATCAGCCTTTTATCGTCATTATCGCGTTAGACCGATTTAAACTATATTTTGTACTTGAATTCAGGCCGGTAAAAATCCTAAAACTCAACGAGCCGATGCAGTCCGGCGACACACAGCAGTAAGCAATATATTTCGTGTACGAAACGTTACTAAATTGGTTGTGTTAGTGGTGTCATCAGTGATCGCACCACCGTGGCACCGTAGACCTGTTAACTAGTGGACTGCGCTAGAAAAAAAAAAATATAAAAAAAACAAAAACAAAACTGTGAAATTATCACAATGAAAAAAAAAAACCCCCCATTTACGGAAGGAATAACACGGCCGGCTTTATTAATAATTACAAGTGGAAGGATTACAATAGGAATATGACGATGACTGATGAGATGCTATTTTGTTATAATGTGGTTTTACACGTGAAATTTACATATCGTGTTCATCTCATAATAATAGTCCTAACGTGCGCATCACGTCGGAACGAAGCAAACAATAATTGACTTGACCTGCGCACATAAGTATTTATTGTACGGAGTAATGGTATAGTATTCATGGCAGCTAAATAAAAACCACTGGCATACCATAAATAGATCAGAAACGATGACCGTTATTCATTTGTACAAGTCATATATATTAGGGCGGTTCTTAATTGATTGTTTTTAGTTTAAAGTTCCTGAGTGAAAGAAACAGTTCAAAATAATTTCTTTCAGATTTGTATTTTAATAATCTAGATGGCACCCTGCGAGAGTTTTTACATTTAAAATACACGTTTTTATAATGTTTAAGACTTTAATTTATCCCTGCGCCCAGTAAATCCGAAAATATCCTGAGCTGGTAGAAATTGATCAACAACTACTATCCTTCTTCGAGAGGGGGGAAAAATTGATTTCGACAGAGTTGTAAAAAGCATAAATTTAAAAATAAGCAAAAACAAAACCATGTATACATAAATCAAAATAAAATCCGAAAAAATTACAGGATTTTTTTAAAAATTATTTTTCATTCGTCTTTTTACTTAGAAACTTGACTCAAAAATAATGAATGTCTTAACATATAAATTGATATTAGCATATTAAGATTATGTGCAAGAGAAGAAGACAATGTGCGGATTTGTTTCGAGATAATATTGACAAAAAAAAATTGTAAAAATACTGGAATTCGTTGACTATGAAAAAGCAACGACTGAGTCGATTTGTCATGACGAATACGGAATTATCACATTTTACGATCACTGTTACTGATCCAAGGAATATAATATTGTTTACTACGTATTATCACTGTGTACGTTAAGGCAGTCATTAGTAAACTGTAAGCACTGTTCGTATCGAATGACTCCATGGTTTTCTGATCATTCCTGGTATATTTAACTTATAAAATAAACATCACCATACCTGCATCTTTTTTTTCCCCCCTGTATTAAGGATTGTATTTTGGATCCGCTGGATTTGATCCGGATGATTAATGCATTTTCCACGCGTATCGACATACCTACCCCAAGTGGCGTACCAAGCTGTACTTTATGAATATTGTCTGCGTTTGTCAGTGTGTGCTCTATCTATCATACGTTATTACGTTTGTGAATTTCGATCCACAATTTTGACTAAACAATTGGTTATGCTCAAAAAAAAAAAAATCCCATTGATGTACGGCCCGATCGCTGAAAATCGAACCGATTTACTCATTACGGGATCGTACGCTAGTACACAATAATCCGGTTTGTATCGGTGTTTTGGTTCGCCATGATTTTACCTACGTATGTTTTATATACTTTACGGATCGATATCGTGCAATTATGGGTTTTTTTTTGTTTATTTATTTTTTTTTTAAATATTATCAAACCCTATCCCGCTGAGGATTGGTTCGCGCAATCGAGAAACGCGCGGTGTTTGTTGAATTAATTATAAGGTCGTCGTTCGATTGCCGTTAAGAGGAATTAAATGAGCTGTAAAATTAACCCGGACAAATTTTATTAGCTATACAAACTGTACGGAACAAATGTAATTAAACTTGTTCAAGATGCGCGACCCGCGCGACCGGTCGGTCCAATTTATATTACCTCTTTACAACGTTATTTAATCCACCCCCTCGGTTTTTTTTTTCTTTCGTTTATTCGTTTTATTTTGTTTTTTTTTTTTTTTTTTTTTTTTTTTTTATCTCGTCGGCAACTGAACTTTTTTTTTCCCAATTAAACAGTCCAACGAACACTTACTGTATTTTCTTTTCCGAGCCTGCTTCATACTTACATATGAATATACGCATGATACACGTTAATAAATTATATCGTAGTTATATCTATAGAAAATAATATATCAATATAATTTTCATTTTTTTTTTTTTCACCGCCCACGTATCTAACAAAATTAATGATAGTAAGTATAATAAATAAATAATTTAGGTACACTGTACACCTGACTTTTTCTTAATATTAATATATTCATTAGAGATAATATAGTAGTCTCGTTCAATGGTTCATAGTTAATTAATTATATATAGGTATTTCATTATAACACACTTGCCATAATTATTTATTATTGTTCACTAAGTCATTGTGTTCTTCTTTTTGTTATTTTTTTTTTTTTTTTTTTTTTTTTTTTTACCAGTCGAAAAAAATTATCTAGACATTTACAAGCGTTTTGATTTTTATTGTCAAACAATAATATTATAGGTACGATCACGGTCTTGGAAGGTAAGGTCGGCGGGATACTGGCCCATTAAACGCGGTCATACGGAGAGGCAGTTTTAGTGACTATTTTATCCGCTACGCTTCATTAGTGCGAAAAGAATTTTAATCAATTAAAATTAATAATAATAATCGTTATAACACATAATTGACGAGTCGAGCGAAACAGTGACCTAGCACACCAAAGTTCATAAACTGAGGCGATGATACATATTTGTTTAGAATTAAAAATATTTGAATGCAACATCAGCCTAATTTTGTTTTTGTTTTTTTTTTTTTAATTTACACCAAATGGCAGTACTATACATTACATTATTACATCGACACATTTATGTTCCATGATAATATACAACATAGTCTATTTACCCGCCACTGTATAGTTATGATAATGTAGTATTCAAATCGTTAGATAAGTTATTATGGTATTATTATTTATATTAAAATTCCATTGACATTTATTCACAAACATGAAATTAAAAAAAAACGTATATTACTTTGCACGAAGTCCAATTATTATTTTCGTCGTTATTTACGACTCAGTAAAATTGTGATTATAAAATGTATTAAAAATTAAATAATAAGCATACGAAATGTTTTAATGTAGACATTTTAACTAAACATAAAACGTGTATATAATATTTATCAAAAAAAAAAAAAAAAGATTGACATACTTCTTAGTATGGATGTGCCACTGTTGTAGATAAGAAGTTGGGAAGATATAAACGGGAATTTAATGTATATCTTTGCGCAACGATTAGTCATTTTTTACGGAAAACGATTCTGAGCGGAGTTAGGTTATATATATTTCAAAAGGCCGCAATATTTATGATTTTTGTTAAAATTTGACATTAAAATCCTTATAAAATAATTCTATATTACACTTAATTTTTTTTTTTCGACCACAAAATACGTCATATAATGAACTTTCTGTTAAAATTTTAAGTACTTCTGTTTGGTTTAACAATTTTAACGCCTCGACGTTTGGAAATTATTACAACCGAGTATAAAATCACCACACATATTATAAGATCGTCTAAAATTAATAATTATTAAAAAATTAAACTACTATTTAAAAACATTCAATCAAACGTAAGTATTAAATGATTGTACTATAAGTTCGATAAAATTTTATAAAAATAATATTTTAGAACGCTGCAGCTGGGACCACCCAGTATAGTATTTATGTCTAAAGGCCCAAGATTAATAAAATATCTTTATTTAACGACTGACTGTTTTATTTAGATTGAATATGCATAATATTGTTTAGACTTTAGTTGGTTATTGCCGACTGCAGTTTGATATGAAAATATAATACACGAATGCGTAATAAATTATTAATTTATTGTAATAAGTCTGTGAGCGAGTAAATTTATACACCAATTTTTGAAAACTGAAATGTCGCTAATAATCACTTTTGCGAATATAACATGTATATTGTGTTTCCGCGAAATTCATTGTTATTTTTTAGAAATATGATCGACCGATGACACAGACTTTTGAACCAATATCGCATTGATCTTCGTGGCTTTATTATTTTTCATCTACGGGGCTCCTAAAAACAAAATGCTCCAGGAGCCCTCGGTGTATCAGGCCGACACTAAGTATACGACTCACATAAAATATTTTGATAATAATTAATTATTGTATTTGTGGTACGCAATTGTAATTATACGTGTTTATATATTCTATATAAAATAAATTGTTTAGTAATAGTTATAAATATTTTAATTTTTTCTTTTTTTTTAAAATTATGTTTTATATATGTTGTACCCATAAAAAATTATTATATGTTCGGTATACGTATTATTTTGTAATTTAAATGTACAGAAGATCGTAAATTATTGTTATTATTACGATTATTACTATTATTATTATAATATAATAAAGATATTATTTGATACTCGTTTATTTTTTTTTAAATTTATAATGTAGTATATATACTCACTTTCGGCGTTCCCGCGCCGTTCGTTTTTACGATGTTAATTATTTCTGGTTTATTATATTATTATTATTATAGAGTTATTAAAAATGCATGCAAATTAGGCATTGGCCATAGTAATAAACTTTTAAAGAAGAAGAAATAACTTTTGACATTGCGTTTAGCCTTGGGAATATGTTTACGTATATTTTCACTAAAAAAAAAAAAAAAAACCACTTTTAACACCGATATTTTGAATTTTTTGAACTGTTTGATTGTTTGGAAAATTTTTTGATTTTGAATTCGTATCAACAATAACTACAAACGGAAGACAATAATTGTGTTTTTTGTTTTAATATATTAAATAAAAAATACAATAAAATGTCACCAAGTGCTCGATAACTATTGTTATACAAGTCTGACCACCCTGGGCCAACATAGGGTGAACCGATCAGCCCTTTATAGACAAATTACGAGGAACTTGGCTATAGATATGTGAGATTTATTTACTTTTAGTTTATTTCTAATAAAAAAATTTCACTTGATTTACCGAATTATTATACATATCTTAACTTACCTAGTAGTATAGTCGACCAACGGACTCGCCAAATGGACTTAAAAAAAAATATTTACTTGACGTAGACAAAGAAAAAACAAAATCGAAACGAACACATCATAATAATGCATGCTAACACGATTACGAAAATTAAATGTGCGCTTAGGAAAAACGAAAAAACGAAAAATAGAGCTTTTCTAAATCCATGTCAGTCCGTCCGCAATTGATGGGATTCGGGTATCCTTCGAAGTAAATAATAAAAAAAATATTACTCGGGGCTGTATTGTAGTACACTCTCCCGCTTATTTTAGTGAAGATATTAAGAGCTGGTAACTAAATATAATATCACGTGCACCTATTATTACGTCTGGTATATTATAAAACATAATAGTGATTGTATTTACTCGACCGTTCCGCGTGCATAGCTAGATTGAACCGAGATAATATCCGATACAATATCCAACACCTTTTGGGTACACACGTACACCGTAATATACGTACAGACGGGGCATTTCAAGCCAAAGCCTTAAGTCGGGGAACCGCCTTAACGAGCTGTTAGCATGCCACCAATAAAATTAACTCGGCAAAAAACACACAAACACGCAACCCTAATTTTAAACAATTTTATTATTTTCTCTCCTTTTTTTTATTTTTTTTTTTTTTTCGGTTTATGAAACTATATTATAAACCTACACCCTTTGTCTTTTTGCTCCTGTACGCCGCCGCAGCAGTGTTATTCCCGTTATTATAGTACGGTAATTATTATTTATGAAATTTCATATAGGTATAATATAATAGCTACCTTGTTGTTTTTTTAAATGTTTTTTTTTTTGTTTTTTTCGACGCATGATAAAAATATTAATATATTTTACTCCAATCAAATTATATAAAGTGCGTTACGTATTAGGTACATTATGTATATTAATAATAATGATACGTCATTATTAATTTACCGATCATATTTTGTTTCAATTTTTTTTTTTTTTTTTTATGATGACTTCAGTAGTGACGTCGTTATGATAACACCATGATAAATTTAAGGAACACGGTATTTTTAAGTTTATATTACAGTGCTTATCACCTATGTACTAAGTACTTGTATAATATATACTAAACATAATATCTCTAATATATTCTAATTGTTAACTAGTTGCAAAAGTTGAAGACGTTTTTTCCATTATTTTTAAAATTTTAAAATTTGTCTAAAAAAGGGTGATTTGCTAACCATGAACCATTTATTATCTCGCAAGATTTTAATTTAATTTATATATTTTTTAATCTTTGTACAATTGTTTATGCTTTATTTTAAAACCATTTTTTAAGTTTATACCTCTACTCCACAATTGGTATATCTACTTACTGCATATCAAAATTTCTAGAAAAATATACTCTATTTGAATGTGTGTTCAAAAATGGGGTGGAGAGTTCCCATTAAAGTATATTCTTATTTAAGATATATATGGAGTAAGGGTAAACAATTAAAAACGGTTTTAAAATAAAGCCTAAACGATTCTACAAAGGTTAAAAAAAAAATAGAAATCAAATTCACTTAAAATCTTCCGAGATAATTACTGGTCCGTGATAAAAAATCACTCTGTATAGATTAATGCTCTGTTTTTCTATATCTTCATAGAACGTCATTTAGGACTTTTGAACCAAACTTTTTCTTCTAGTGTTTCGAGACTCCCCCCCTCCACCAAAAATACGTCACTCATTATACCTATACATATTACTGTATCTGTAGATAGGCTGATTATTAAACCATTGTAATAACTAATATGTATAACACGTTGAAGTCAACATGTGTGCGAGAAAGACGAACTCACGGTTAGTTTTTCAATGAGGTTATAAACAATTGTATAACATTCGTTGATAAATAAAATATAATCGTCGAGTTAATTGCCCGATAGGCGATGATAAAAAATGATAAAAGATTATGTAAAATTGGATAGGACCGAGCATCTATAATCTATAATATAAACTTTTCGCAACAATGGTAATGGAAGGCTGTTATTATTTTTAATATATAAAGTGCTAAAGGTGTTAACTACAGGTATTACCATAAAAAAACAATTTTCGTCGAACGCATTTGAACTAGGTAAGCAATAATATTATTATCTAGGTAATGAATATGTACCTACAATATTTTAATCATATTTAAAAAGTCGTTTACATTTGTAATTTTATACTTTTTTATGCCTATGCATCTATACATATGTTTTTCATTTAATTAATATCGCTGTAAATTATTATATTCGTGTACCTGCCTAATTAAAACCGACTTGCTTGTTTAGCTGTTGTATTAAATATGGTTTTATACTATAATTTTATAGTCTGAAGTTCATACAATCAGCAGTATAAATTATTACAACCTATAAATTATTGACTATAAGCGACTAGTAACCGTGAGCTAATATTTAAAAAAAAACGTCGAACACATTAATAGGGTACATTTTAAAATAAACCATCTTTTAATTTTTTTCAGTTTAGGTTAAATGCGATTGAGAATGATTTGAGAACAACCGGTGTATGTGAGGTTGGAGATCTGGTAAAATGGAAGATGAGTGAAGAAAGAGTGGGGTCGGTCCCAAATAGTTGGGATGAACGAGAAGAACAAGAACAGTTGTAACTATACAACTACGATGTATTGTTTAATTTCTGTAACTTTTGTTTTATATTTATTTTATAAGTTAACCGTGATTATCATTAAAATTAATGTTTAAGAACCGAAATTTGTATTTGACACGCTCTTACTGTATTATTATTACATAGATTTTTTAATCGATACTATGTGAACGGAAAGTCTGCATATAGCTATAATAGCCATATAGTAAAAGAGCAGATTTTTTTTAATTAACATGAGAAATATTTGATTATGCTACGAATTATGTGATTAGATATGTGAAATTGTATTAAGAAAAATATGTTGAATTGTATCAAGTCTACCTCGGTTCCTACTTACAAAATTTAAATTTAAGTTGAAATAATTTTCTATAACTCATAATAAACAAATAATATTTCATGAATTAATTAATATACAATTTGCCACCATTGTCCTATATTAACTTATCTTGATAGCAAGATATTATAGAGTAAGATAGGTACGGTCCAATGATGTATGTTCTTTTATTCTTCAATCTCTGCATCGTTTGCATAGCCTATAGAAGGGAGGTTGCCTTTTTATAGTATACGATGTGCCAATCTTTATGTACCTCTTATTGTACTCTATCATACAGTCCGTATTAACCTATAGTTATTTTATTATATTATATCTAAAATGGTGTAGGTAATATAAGGGTTTAAATTCTCTATGGTAAATGTATTATTTATGCATTGGCTACTAAGTAGGATTTCTTTTTACAATATATTTATTTAAAATTCTTCCCATGGTGTGAATTATAGAGATTTAAAGTGGCCATAAATACCACGCTTAAAATTAAAAAAATACGCATATGTTATAATAGTTTCCCTTAAAATGTATCACCTATTATTTAAGTGTTACAAATCAGAATTAAAACAACCGTTTTGGCGCCTTTACGTAGTCGCCTCTCCTCCACTCTGCCACTATTATAGTTATATCTCTGTGTGTCGATGATCATACCGAACTGAAAAAAAAAATGTTTAATATATTATAATATTATTTTAAGATCCAGTGAATAATGCGGAGATTCTATGGAATATACCAATGTATAGGGTGTTAGACTTCAAACGTAAACTATACAAAATTATAGAAAACGAATGATTCCATCATCAGTAAATATTTATAATACTCAAATTTTGTTTGAACATTTTTTTAGAACACGGGGATCTTGGATTTTATAAAAAGCAATTTTTTTAATAATTTAAGCTGATACTGTTGATGGGTGCGCCACTGAAAGTAGTTGGAAGAAAGGAAACAAGAGCAATTCAATATATATATATGTACGCAAAACTAAATCATTGTAAATGAAAAACGATTCTGACCATAGGTCATACATTCCCTCGTTTCCACGGTAACCCAGAAATCAACAAAAACTTTACGAACAATATTGTTAGTTATTCCGAATTGTTGTGAAAACCCTTAAGAAAATCAAAAAATGACCTCTTTAATGCGCCAATCAAATCAATCCATTATGAAACAAAAAAAGTATCTCATTATTTTTAATTTGAGTATTTGAGTAAAATTTCTAGTAAAAAAGTTGTTTGCAGTCACGCAAAAAAAATAGGAAATATACCCGCACGCGTCATAGTAAAACCAATAGACGCGTTCAGAATTTAAAACGCATAAACCAGAGAAATCGTATAGCGCAAGATTGTCTAGTTAAAAAACTTTAAAATATCGAACGGAACAAAAATTATTTCAGGTGTCAGATATTCGTGTTACAGCCCGTACATAATGTGATTCACGGTTCAACACTTACTATAATATATGTATACGTATATACAGCACGGCAATAATAACACGGATAACACACCTAATATTATTACAGTACGATACCTATATAACTATACATAATCAATAATCGATATCTGTATAATAAATAGGTGTATAGGTAGGTGGTAGTTACAGGGCCCGTCTAGATATTATTATTATTATTATTCTGCAGCCTCTCTATACATAATACGAGTATAATGTAATGCTCACGGTAAACTTTCATCTCGGAACGCATAATTTCGTGTATTATAATAATATTATAAATAGCTGCAGATTAATCGACACCGCGCGGTCCTTTATAATTTTAGCACATTATAATCACTTACCGGCGATAAATATTTATTACTCGCACGTTCTTCTCATTATTATCGCGGACAAACCATCTCGCGACTCCGATATAGTATAAACGACGATGTATATGTGTGTGTGTGTGTGTGTGTGTGTGTGTGCGCGCGTAATAATCGCCGAAGAATAATAATTTTAATAATAATAAACTAAACGGTTTTTTCCGCCTTTTATAAATTCATTATCGAGATTAAAAACTCACGATCGTGTGAGACGCGGTATAAAAAAAACAAAAATATATATAATGATTATTATTATTATTAATCGGTTATACTATATTTATTAACGTTATAACAAGGCAAAAGGTGAAAAAAAAAACCACATAGCACCTACAACTATAATAATATTATACGGTTATCTCGCACACGGTGAACGTCATCTTTCATCCTGCGCGTGTGTTTCGTCGCCGCCTCGCCGGTGTGAATATTATTATTATTTTTTTTTTTCTAAAAAAAAAAAACCGTACTTAACAGCTATATAATAGGGTGCATTACACTTTCCGGTTAATTTTTTTCGAGAATTTCAAACACGACTCGTGAAAAATATGCGCCGGAATGCTAATTTCGTTTCTCTCGAAAGACTCCTAATAATATAGCATCAGGCTGCAGGTGTACCTGCACATATATGCGCATATATTGTAATATGTAATACAGTATCTGCTGCACGAATTCGCAAAAATAATTTTTCATGAATCATGATGTAGGTATTTGAAATAAATCGCGATTACCTTACGTTTCTCGTGATGAAATTTAGACCGGAGGAGTATACATAATACATTTCATATCCATGTTTAGTTGATAAATTTATAACCCTTCCGTATTCCAGTAGACTAAACTTTAAACTACTATATATTTAGCTCATTAACGGTAAATCTGATATTAATATTATGCCTATTTTAGAAATATTTGAATTATTTTATTTTGTGTTCAAAAGATATTTTATAATACTCATTTCGGGTATAAAGAATATGGGTAAAAAAATTGAAAATCACAATTAAAATAAAGCTTAAAAACGATTGAAAATCCCGTGAGAAAATCGCGGGTTCATGGTACGTACAGGATCACTTTGTGCTCTCCGATTTTGTGAAATTATAAAATTTGAAAATTATAACCACCTTAATGATTAGACATTTCCACCAATGATCAAACGACTGTCCGATACTTATTCGACGAATATTCGATGACTTCACGGGTATAAGGACAACTCATTATCGATGCAATATTATTTTATCATTTCGAATTCGTAAACAATAACATTCTACAGCCCCCATTAAACGCCAATTTTTAAATTGATTTCAAATAAAGATGTAAAAAAGCCTGAAGCTGGTCTGTTATGTATATATATAGACCTATATATTATATAGGTAAATCAGTACACATAACTTTTTGTTGTACATTTAAATACTTTTAGCGACTCCTTCTGGACCAAAAGAGTTCAAACTGGACAATTAGATATTTTTATTTTATACATGGATTTAAGCGATACTATTTCGGTTGAATTTTAATATGAACTTCGCCATGTTGCAGTGCGTCATCTAGAAGGAAGTTCTAGGGCGAAAATTTCGTACGGCCATCACTGGCGGTTCCAAAGGTGAATCGCACCCGGGGAGGGCAAATCCCTAAAAAATGATGGGAAATAGGTGAGATATGTATGTATAATAGGCAAAATACTTTTGCCACCCTCCTCCCCCTTTAAGCTTGTCAAGAACCACGCCTGATAGACACGAATACGTTTATACAAGTACGCTATATAGAATCAATCTAAATCTTCAATGGCCAAATTTTTCCCTTAACAGTTATACAAATATTAATACCTATTAAAAAATATACAAGTAAATTTTCGTTATTCTTTTTTATCAAAATATAATTAGACATATAATGTTATAAAATGTAAACACATTAGTACGTGTGATCTTGTCAGTCACGTGTATAGATAAGTATCCTTATCAACAAAAACCACAACGGTGCTTCATCATAATATTATATTGCAGGACGGCGTAGAATCTACGCACGTCACATTGTCAAACAAGTGCTGTGACAAGCACTCGTATCAGTGGCGCCGGATCCAGCGGTCAAGGGTGATGGTCACCACTCTTATTTTAATGACTGGGTGTTGGTGAATCCATGATGGGTATTTGAGCCTTTGAACTTTTAAGAATGAAGTTGATTATTAATTATAATATTAATAAATAATAATACAAAGATTCAATTTCTTAAGGTTGTGGTCTGTAAAACATTTTACCTGCCCACATTCTTAAAACATGGTTCGGCACCACTGACTCGTATTACTTAAAGACGACGTGATTCGAATACGGACTTTAGTAATTAGTGATGTCATATTAACTTTTACGGTGGAAAAAAAAAAGAAAGAAATATTCGAAATGATACGAAATTAAACTTTTTAACGCGTTAACTCCGAAATTGTTGATCCGGGCCACTGCTGTCCACCTTGCCAATGGAGTTACCATGAGTATTTTGCTTAGTTTTTACACCCCTACAGACCTAATGCCTGAAGCCATGCTGAAACCATAAAACCGGGGAGATGACATTGTATGGGGTAAGTACCAAGGTTATTCCTTTTGGTGGTTTCAACTTCAACCACCTCTTCAAAAATTTGTGCGCTCGAATTTCATGTTTTACAAGATTACAGACCCACGAAAGTAAGCAACTTGATTGAAATACGTATGTATATATTTAAGTATAATTGTTTTTGAGGACACGCCTCAAGAAGATTTGAACTTCCACCCCTCCCCTGTTTCTAACGCCCGTTTGTGCGTTAGCGAAAACTATAATTTATGCTAAATTTTTTTTCATTTCTAAACGACTGTTTATTTATTATTCTTGTTCGGCATGTTTAATTATAATATTATTGACGCGTGTTACTTTATATTGTTTTTATCGTCATCGCTGCACGCCTAACGACGACGAAAAATTAACAACAATCTATACACTTGTTTCTCTTTCAATTTAAATTAAAAACAAATTACGAACGTGTGTCGTTAATTTTATCGCGTCGTGTCGCACACGCACTCACACACACATACACGTCCGTTGAAAAAAAAATACTCGGTTTTTTTCTTTTTTTCTAAATGTCCGCGTGGGTTTCGAAACAATCGCGCCTACGCGTTTTTTTTTTTTAACGGTGGCGGGCGGTCAGTTTGCTTTTGTATAATATTTATTTATTTTTTTTCCATTTTCATTATTACTATTACAAACACCGCGGCGCGGAAATTAAGTCATCCGTCTCGCGGACGGCGGCGGCGGCGGCGTCGCGCGCACCTCCTAACAGAAATATTATTATTATGATTATTATATCGTATATATTATAACGTTGTGTATATACCGGTGTGTACACCTATGCAGTGTAAATCGGGGAACGGTGTTTTACAACGAGACCGGGCCGGTCGTAAATCAAACGGCTTGTTAACAACGGGGGAGTAAGAGAAATAACGATTCGGTAGGCCCCGAACGATTATATTATTATTATTATTACTACGTTATTGTAGATACGAGAAGAGGACGTGCGGGGTGGCGGTGGGAATGAACGGTGGATAGGAGAGGAGAGGAGAGGAAAAAAGTCGCCTCGCGGATGACGCGCGCGTACGACCGTGTAAAAAAAGACCGCCAGGTATGCGCGTTATTATAGATAAAACAAAATTTACATATTTCAGTGATAGCGCGCGTAGGCATAGTAATATGGCCCGTCCGTGTGCCGTAACGCACACGCGCGTGCACTGTCCTCCCGTCCTATTCGCCCGAAAATAACAATAATATACAGAAACGTATACGCGTTACATCCGTGTAATATATTATTGTAGTACTGCCCAACAACCCATAGATCATCGCGTTATTTATCGGTTTCGTACACGCGGGCTTTTCGGATTTCTTTTCCCGTGTGTTACACAAACCCATGCCCCGTGCGAATAACGCAACGATTCCCGTACGCGCTGCGCCACGCGTGTAACAATAACGCAACGTAGCATACAGTCGTATTGGAATGATGGATCTGTAAGATATATTATAATATAATAGGTATCTGTAGGTATCTACAATAATAACATTGTTATTCGTCGCGCGTTCCTCGTTGCGTTGCCATAATACATTATAGATTGTTTTCCGCGCGGAGATTTATGTTTATGAGTTTTTTAACGCCTCGGAGTAGTCCGGAGTCAATTAGAAAAGAAAAAGGGGAAAAAAAAAAAAACTGTACAAATCGTATCACCGCGCGTCTATACGGACATTAAAATAACATTTACGCGATTTGATTTACGGTTTTTTTTTATTATTATTATTTATATTACGCGATACATTCTCAAAACCAATACCGCGTAGGTATACACACAAATTAATACAGTATCGCGGCGATTCGAACACCTAACCGACGTGTCAGCGATAATCGTTCGCAAGATATTTGTGTATAACTACCTGCGTATAGGTCTCGTAAATTACAACTGTTAAAATAAGTATAACTAATAAACACGAAATTCAATTAAACACAAACGGTACGCGGATAATTTATAACGCGCGGCTGAACACATTTAAAATAATAATAATGTCAGAACGCGACCCGTATCAAACTATACGTAGTTTGATTACAGAACAGTCTCCGCGTAGATTTCGGTATTTCGCAGGGACGATACGAAAACGATTGTTTTGGCATTACGCGGAAACGGACTTTTCCGACTGTATTATTATTGATATATATAATTCGTTCGTTTTGCGTTGTATAAAAAAAAAAAACAAAAATAATTAAGACGGTCGCTACGCGTGTCTTAAGTGTTGGTTTTCTATTCACATTTGATGTAATCCATCTGCGGTGATTGAAACAAATTCGCAAAACCAAACCGAAATTCCATTACGTAAACTCGTAATGGAACACGTACATTGAATTTCAATGTCTTAAGAACATTAGAGAACGAGAAATTCGTATTAATATTTTAAAATTCCATTTTTCTGATATTGATATCATGCCCAATAAATTAATTAGTTTGGACGAATACAACAACAGCTGTGGCTTATCAAATTAAAAATTACATTGTCTAGAAATAAAATAAAAACAAGTAGCCGTTTAGTAGACATGCTGGCCATAGTAGCCATAGGGGGCTATTCTGCCTTACGAAGTTTTTCGAAATAATTTTTTTTTTTTTTTTTAATTTAAAATTGATTAAACTTTTCCACTGGCAAATAATAGTTTTCGTTCGTTTTCATATTTTTCTATGACGCGACTAAAACGGGCCCATCGAAACGACTATATTAAAATTATGTTTGGAAATAAGGGTGAAAATATATAGGGGTTAATAATAATAATAATAATAATAAAAAAAGTGTAGACTATGATTTTAACGCACGCATGAACATAATATTTTATGCGTACCTGCTATATTATTTTTCATTAATTATTTGTTTAATTGGGCGATAAAAAAATAACACGAAATATATTAAGGTACCTACTTAATACGATTAAACAAGAATAATATTTATTGTATTTAACCTTTGTATAATTATATATAGGCAAGTAAAATTATAATACCTTAAAAATGTCAAAATATTGTTAAACAATATATATATATAATCAAATAATATTAAAATTTGAATTTATCTATACAACAACAAAAATTGTTATTATACCCCTTATACACGCGCCTAACCTTGATATAAGTTAACGAGTCGATTTTAAAATATTACATATACCCTTCAAATGCGAGATGGGGTGTAAAGCGGACGGTTTGAAGACCGGAGTAGAATTTTCCTGGTAAGGTCAACGTGCTTGACAACGACGAGGAGGAAGAGGACCAGAGTTAACGAGGACTAATTCAAGAACCGATGTGAAATGTTTCCGGAAACGTTGAAATGCTCCCCACAGAAAGTTCCTGATGGGTAGGTATTAATTGCAGGGTACTATACAAGAAGTTCCCGGGACCTTTAATTTCGAAATCAGATCGCGTATTTCGAAAATGTTATAAATTTATTGTATTTATTAAATTCGTAGCGTGTATATTGTATAGCCTACCTGTTTTTATCATCGATAAATAAAAATATGCCTACCTAATCGTTTTTTTTTTTTTTTTTTTTTTTTTTTTTTGTATTTCGTCGGAGATTTCGAACGTCGGAAATTCGGATTATCTTTTCTACTCTTTGAAAATAATAATATTACGATGAGATATCTTACAACAGTAATAATAATAAAATTATGTATATTGGATTTTTACCGCGGTCTGGTGGTGTATCGTATCGGCCGCCGCCGCGTATACGTTTCCGTGTTTTTCGACACCTGATTTGTTGTTACACGGAACCACCACGGTTCGTACACCTATAGCAATATAATAATGTAATTATAATATTTAAAATTAAACTTCTATAATCTAATATATCATATCTATTATGCAAAACGAAACGGAAAACGTGTCGTAAATCAACATGACTCTTCGTTATTATAATCGAAGAAGACGGCCGGGCGGTAATTTTCTGGTTTCGAAAGCAGCCGACGCGATAACACGATAATAATAGGAATATTAATAATAATAATTATTAAATAATATATATAAAAAAAATATACATATATATATATATATATTAAAATATTACGATATCTCGGGGTAGTTGCCGTGTGCAATTTTAATTAAGTGGAAGAGAAGAAAAAAAATTGCGTCGGCATCGAAACACGGTGAAGACGAGGACAGTTATTCCCCCGTAACCTGTAGTTAAAAAAAAAAAAAAAAAAAAAACAAAAACACGCTCTCGACAAATTTCCCAGGATTTCTTTGTCTAGAGTCTTTGACCAACGCGGCCGTCTCGATTGGCGTTCCCATCTCGGAACTTAATCGCAAATAGCTCTTGAAATTTATTACATGAGAAACCGCGTTGGGCAAATAGGTCAGAGGGGAGAAATGTTTTCAGTTCTTCAGTGGATTTTAATATTTTTTCTTTTAACACTGGGGAAGAACCGTCCTCGAAACACGGCAATCCGTATGTAATACACGCTATAATAATCATTTTAACACGTCGAGTGCCACGGGTTTTTCAACACAATTACCTACTTTATTTTGTCATAAGACCTAATATCGAATATTATCAAAGTTTGAAAAAATGCGTAGTGAAAACCATGTTTGGGTCTCGGAATATTTTTAATTCTCGATTTTCAAAAGTCGGGATTTTAACGGGTCCGTCATTTATAGGTATTTTTTTACCGGATTCATATATCACTGCGTTAACGTTTCATTTTTAGTATCCGTAACAACCGAACAATAGCAATGTACCAGTATATATATATATTTGTACTATCAATTTTTTTAAAAATCCAAATCATTTTGAAATGATTTCAAGTGACCCGTGACGAAAATCCCGTGGCGCTTTGGTCGAAATCAAATGAGATCAACATTCGTTGTTCGTGGCACTCAACGTGTTAAACAGTGCGTATTATCGTAATAGTATTAATATTATATACATATTATAATATGGTTCGCGTGTGTATACGCACAAAAAAATAATAATCGTTTCGGGTTAAAAATCTTGGATAATAATAATAACGGCCGATAAATGGGTGTATTGGTATTTTATTATTTTTATTATTATTATTATTATTTTTTTTTTTGTCGAGAATCACACTCGTGTGGATCAAACCGAAAGATAAACACGCCGATCCGGACACGAATACCCGCAATCGTTTTTCTCACAGCTTGCGGCATACCATTTTTTATTTTATTTTTACTGTGTAATACTCGACACGCCGCCGCCGCCGCCGCCCGCATCGTAGTCATTATTATTATTTATATCTAGTTTGGTTTATTTAATAACATATTACTTTAACACACTGTATATTTTAGAGTACCTATAGACTTACAACTGCGTTTACGTTTAAGGACTGCGGGCAGGGCGCAATTGTTTTCAAGTTCAAGAAAACAGGAAGAGGGATCTGAAGAAAATCACATAGGACGTGAGTAAATGTAGACGATGAGTTTAACCTTTTGCACCTAACTTATAGTAATGAACAAAGGCGGACGATTTAATGCGAATAATTAACTCGATAAAGTTCACTTAAATATACTAAAAGCCTTTAGTTAAGGATTAAAACTTTAAAATGTAGTAAAAAATAAACTATAATACTAGTTAGGACAAAAGTTAAAATGAAAGAAAAGTTATTTTATTTTTTTACTACAGAAATCAACGTTAAAAATATTGTGAAGCACTTAATATATAAGTTATTAAATTTATATAGAAATAAAATAATTTAAACTGTTATGGTAAATTTTAATACATAAATCGTAATGTTGAGACCATCTTATTAAAATTTAATTTTGAATTTCAAAAAAATATATTCAATTTCAACTCGTTAACTTAACTAGATGTCTGGATGTGATGTTTAAGAAAATTAACTGTTAAAAGTGAAGTTTATTCAATGATAACTTAAACTAATTGAGTCAATTCTGTTAACGATAATAATAATTTACTTTTTAACTTACCTTTAACTTTGTGACTTGTTAATCCCTACTATTGGTGATGAACCCTCATCCAGGGTGATGGATCTATATGTATGTATATACAATAAATACATGGTTGATTTTGATTGGTGCTCTTACAGGTAGATTGGGAATAATTGGGATTTTTGGAAGGACTAGGATTAATAAATATTTTCAAAGCAATTCTAATAAATTGCTAACAAAAATATTAAAAAATAAAAATATCTACATAGGGTATCCCACGAAGATATAATAATAAACGGTACTTACCTAAATTGATCATACTAAATTATATATCATAATTATTATCATACTATATTATAATGTATACATTTACAAATTGATTATTATAAAGATACAGCCGAATGTACGATACAATGATAGAGAGTAGTCCATAAGAGATAATATGAAATTTAGCAGCCATGGTATAGGTACGAAGAGGAAAAATTGTTTTTAAATGTTTATTTTTCATATTCCGCATGTATGATACGCAGATGATATAAAAACGGTCGTGCTGATGAGAACAATTTCAAATATTTTCATTAATATTATTAGTACGGATATGCATCACGTAGTTCATGGCAACAACAAAATGTTTCATGGATTGATAAAATTCGGATTTAATAATGCGATAATTTTAAATTTAAATAAATTTTAGATTCCAAGTTTAGCGAAGAATGTATTGGTTTTACAATGATATTTATTATTATTTTTTTTTTTTATGTGAACACTTTTTCTACCAAAAAGCTTACTTTTGATTATCAAGTATAGCACATTTTTTGAAATGAAATGTTCTCTGGATGGTATTTTAAAAAGGTTATTTTTGAAATTCTCATTAATATTCGAGAAAAACCTGGTTTTTTTTATTCTTTCTAAACGGAGTACTTTAAAATAAATTAAAAGATTAAAAATTAGTTTGTCATTGGCAACCGTTTTTATTTCATTTTTGCAATTATCAAGTTTTTATTATTTTAATCTTTTTTCAAATAACCATTCTTGTCACGGAAACGCACATTGTTACATTAATTTTACCATAATGATATTGCATATCCGATCTTCCCGATTCCCCACCTACAACAGTAGTTGCACTCACGTACGAAGTATATCCGTCTTTTCTTAATGTTAAATTTAAATTTATTAATTTAATTTGGATTTAATTATGGATTAATACAAATTGCTCTTTTGGCATATGTCTGCCACTCTGCCATGGCTTCCCGTGTATACTCATAGCGTACGAGCGATACACGACGTATTCGATATAGCATATAAACATAGATTTAATTATTACTCGTGTATACAGTTTAATCGACATTTTCAATAGATTATTGTACAATTAAAATTTTAATCTATAAATATTATCATAATATTATAGTCAAAGCCCCGCAGACTTTAACTACACAGTACTATATAATATAAGCAATAATAAGCGCATATATAAATTTCTTATTAAATGTTGTTAATTAGCGTCTATTGTAATACGGGTAAACACGAACCCGGATACACAAGAAAATTGCACGGTAGATTCCATCACGAAACTTATATAATTGGTTTTTTATTTTTTTTTATTCTAAAAGATAATCGCTTATATACAACACAATATAATATGTAGTGACGTATGTAAGTAAAATAATGAAACATGAACACAAGTCTTAAAAAAACCCACCGTACACATGTAATAATATAATATAATAAATAAATATTTTGAAAATTTTATTGTTTTTATAAATATTGACTTTTACAGGATCTATAATATTGTTTTATGAGTACATTATTATTATAATAATAATCACTTTGGTTTTTACAATGTAATTTGTTAATTTGTTGGATAGATAAACTTTGATCGTTCGGTTATAAAGCTAAAAAAAATGTATCCAGTGTAACAAACATTTCGCCTGCTGATGGGCACGTTATCGTTAGTCGTTTTTGAAAAGAAAAATCTATATTATGCGATTATTTTCTTAAAAGATATATTGGAGACTTTTCCGGTTTTTGGCGTGAGTGTATGCAACAGAATACACAATTTACGTAATATTTCACATTCGTATAGCGGCCATGCTGTTAAAGGTGTTATTCGGTACGAATTACACGTCAACAAGAGGACTTTCCGAAAAAAGAACTTAAACAATACACTTGTTATGGTTCAAATATCAAATTAAAACGTTGTTGTAGTATACAACTTTTAATTACTGACTATAATTTTAATATGTAGTTGAAATATTATGTATAAAGTTATTTTGAAAGTACATAGTAATTAAACTTTAATATAACTAATATTTTACGATAATGTTAGCACTGTTATTAGCGTTTAATATTTAAAAATCATTAAAGTTTCGGCTATCATAATAGTTTTACAAAATTATGATGAAATTAGTTGTGAATTTCGTTCGTTTCAAACGTATATAGATATTTTTTTTGTTTTTTTGTTATATACTAGATAAATAATTATTAAAATATTGTATTTAATAAATATTCTGAATAAACGTCGAAGATCGCGCATAATATGTCTGCGATTCGTCTGTAAAGAAACTATAATTTATTTACGTATAAGATATTTGAACATAATATTATTCTTGACAAACCGTTAATTTGCAGATTAATAGTTTTATTAAAAAATTAAATAATTTTATTTCAAAAATGAATGGATAAAATTTGTAAATATGTATACATAGTGTCCCACGATTATCTGCCAATTGAAATAACTTTTGTTCTATTCAATATTTTTGATATATTTTTTTTTTCAAGGGTACTCTTTTTCATGAGTTAATGTCATGCAATAATATTATCATATTACAGGTAATAAGGTAGTAGGCAAATGGTCATTTATGTTGATAAACAATATTGTTATGATTGAAAAGAAAGTTATTCAAATTTTCAAAAAATCATAAAAACCAAAAGAACATCATTATAGTTTAAGATTTAGAAGATATATTTTTTTTTTAAATAGCGTAAATATTTTACAATTTGTCTTGGTATACTGCAAGGCAATTGCCGTCCGATTTATTTTATAATTACAATACAATATAAATTATACGTACGCGTATATTTATCGTGCAATAAGAAGCCGTCAACACCGTTGGTCCTGATGGTGTAATTCGAGACGCACAACGCAAATAGGTAAGTAATGTTAATTTTTTCATAGGCCAGTCGTCAATATAATTAATGGCGAATCGGTAAAATCGAATAGGTATACCTACAAAAAATATAAGTGAAACATTTCATAACGTTATATGTGAGTTTATTTTTGAGGTATTTAATAGGTAATAAAACCTGTGATTTTTTTAGCATATTATTTGCGATATTTTTACGTGGTCACACTCAAGCCAAGGCTTAAGGCCGATTTCACCAAAAACACACTAATTACGATTTAATTAGCAGTCGTGATTTAATTTAACCGTGCGATTTAATCATGATTAAATTTGTTTGGATTTTATTATTAATTATTATAATCACGATTCCGCCAACAGCGGTTTACATTGGCCGCGATCAACCTAATTAATTAGGTACGATTAATATCCGTATCTGTGATATGATATTGTAATAATAGTGTTATAATTACAATATTTATAACAAGTATACGCGATTTGAGTTATTTCGGTACACGTAATCAAGACACGTTACCAGGAGCAAAGAAAAAACAAAAAAATGTAAAACAATATATAGTATATTTAGTTTAACTATAAACTATAAAATAATTGTTTTTTGTATTCGGTCGCGTTTTACATTTTGACCGTGATATACCTGATGATAAATATTTAATTCGAAACCGGTCGTATAATACACTTATCACAATACTCCAGGCGACGTATTCATTCATTTATTTATTTTATTTTTATATATATATACATTTTTTATTTATAAATGTATTTATTTTATTTATTTACGAGTATTAACCATTTTAATAATTTTGTTTTTACTCCATTTTTTTTTATTGAAATACAATTATTTTGTTTAAAACGTTACAACTCCAACTCCAAAAGAGAATTCAACATTAAAATATTATATTTCGACTAGATATTTCTAGTCAGTTCAAATGTATTAACTAACATTTAATTAATTAATTAATTAATTTGTTTAAATATTAATGGAAATGTAAATGTAATTATTAAAAATAAAAAAGTTACGTGAACCTTTTTTTGTTTCCTCGGGAAAGTCCGAACTATTAAAATTAGGCACTAATCACTTCATGGTAATCAAGTGCTGCAAGAGGACTAATGGATAAAAAAACTACGACTAGCTATTATCGAAACCGTCAGTCCGTCTTATCCATATTAGATAACGAACGAATAAATCGTCTAATCTTCATCTCTTTCAAATGCTATCTCAAAAGCCCGTACTAAGAGGGAGGCATTTTCATTTTTTATTTAAACGAATAGAAATTATCACGAAAGAATGCATATTGAATAATGAAAATAGAGGAAACCTAGGGGTCAAATTTTGATTAGATAATATTGATAACAGTTTAAATCGTAATTAAAACATTAATGGCCTGAAATTGGCTGGTTAATGTTTAAACGTTATTAAGCCTTAACCGAATGTGGTGAATTAAACAAGCGGTTAAACTAACTTTGATCACGGTTAATATCGGCTAATCACGGTTAAATCTTTAGTGGAATAGGACCTTGGTGATGTTATAATAAAACATTTCCAAAAGACAACTAAAAGATTTTAGTATATCGAATATTTCATTAATTTTGTCTCTAAATCAGTGCTGCGAATGGCGTTTTCCTATAAAAAATGTGTAATAGAATTTAAGGAATTGTCCTATAATTATAAATATTTATACCTATATATAGCTGTACAATATCAAGTAACTGGCACATTGCACACGTGCACTTACAGGAAGCCTTTGTTGCCGGCGAGATCACCGCACTCTTAGTGATCAGTAGTTGGTTTTTATCCTGAAAGGCCTCTTAGCTTTTGCAATAAAACACAATAATATCGCAATATAATCACAGTGGACCGTAGAATGAGATTGCGACGATTGGCGGTAGCACATCAGTCATCGTTTATTTAGCCCGTTGAACGTTTAAATTATTTTCTGCGAGCGATCTAACGATAACGAACGAACGAAACGCCGAAAATAATATAATATACGAGAGGGAGTGTCCGCGGCTAATGATATTGGCCTATGTGTGCAGGAACGTTCGTGGATTTCGGCGAGCACAACTGCAATAATAATAATATAATCTATTAATTTAAATATCAGTTAAGGCGTATACGTCGTATACGATTTTTTTTTTTTTTTTTTATTACAACGATGCGATAAAAAAAAAAATAATAATAATAATAATACAAATTCTAGTACATAAACTGACGCACGCAAGTCGTTTTTGATGAGACGGAGACGGCGGCGTGCGCGCGTGACAGAAAGAGAGAGAGTGAGTGTGAGAGAGAGAGTGAGAGAGATTGAGAGAGACTGAAAGGGGGGGGAGGGAGGATCGTCCGAGAAAATTAATAAGATCCGGAGGGAATATATCTACGTGTGTGTGTGTGTGTGTGTGTATACATATATATATATATATATTTTTTTTTTAAAACACGTTCGGGCCGCAGCATCATCACGGACCGACGCGCGTCTATATAATATGATATAAGACATAATCGTAAAATATCAATTTAAAATAATTACCCGGAACACGTTTAACGAAATAACTATACATACGCATGTAGTACCTGCAGTAAAAGTATGTAGGTATACGGGATTAATAAAAAAAATAACAACGGATAACATCCGAAAAACAACAAAATCCCAAGTAGGTACCTATATGTATATACATATATATCCCGGGGACGGGCCCGAATTTGCATATTAATTTGCTTATTATGAGTCGCGGTGTGCCGCCTTACAAACGAGCTTATAATATCATTACGTTATTATTATGTAGGTATCTACTACCCACCCATCTACCTACATATCTATCCACTTATAATTCGCGGTCACCGTTGGCTACTGCACCGGAACCGATTATTATATTATTAATTTAGGCGCGAAGAAATGTGTGTGTGTCTGTGTGTGTGTGTGTGTGTGTTTAAACGAGCGTTTTTTTTTAAATATTTTTTTTTTTTAACAATTTCGTCCGCAAACGGTCCCGAAAACTATTACCTATTTTTATTTTTATACCTATTAACTTTATACCTAAAACTATATACCGAGGGAAAGGGGGGGGAAGCCAATAGCGTAATATACCTACTGTCGTACCGAACCGTAGCTATACTCATATACCCCCGTCGAGTGTTCGGGGTCCGATTAAGAGGACGCTGTACGCGCGAGTTGTGGATTCACACAACACAATGTGTGTAATGCGGAATGCTCGTGTCTTGCTTAAATAGTACAATATCGAAAAAAACACCAACGTACAGTTGCGCGGATAATGTTCGTATATTTAAGTTCGATAGCGCGGTTCTATATGCTTTTTGATATTTATTTATTTTTGAAATACACGCCCGAAGGCATTCAGTACAGAAAATATATAACAATAAAAGTATGAAAACGTACATAAATAATGAATGAAAAAAAAAGAAAGAAACTATGTTCAGGAAATCTGTAAGTGTTCTAGGTATATAATTAGTATACAGTATAAAAGTTGAAAAAATAGTTAAAAAGAGAATATATTGATTTTTAGCGTACTTTTAGAGGAATGAAAAATATCGAAATAATTTTGAAAGTTATTACAGGAGACTAATGCTCTATTGACGGGGGAAAAATAACCGTAAAGTGTTCTGTGCCCAGTAATGTGAAAAGTTGGCCGGTTTCTAGAGTTAAAAGTGGGAGCAGATTTTGTAAATAAAAATGACGTCAGAATTTAAACGTCTAGAACTAAGAGAATGTTCAAATATAAATTTTTTAAGGGGTTCATAACAATGATTTTATAGTCGCCGGACTATACAATAATAAGAAATTTTAGTATTAATAAATCAAAGAAATTTATTTTGCACTCTTTCAATTTTGTTAATCCAAATAAGTTGGTATGGGTTCCATAAAATGAGCCATATTCAAGTATATTGAACGAACAAGAGCAAAATAAAGAGTCTTCAGCGATAAAATGTTGTTGAAGTCTCGAGTATTTTTGATAATAAAGCAAAGTGTACGTGATGTTTTTACTATAATTGCTTGAATTTTAGTAGAAAAAAAGAGGGAGCTCGAAAATATAATTCCAAGATCTTTTATAGAGTCAACTTTAGGAAGGTGGTAATTGTCGGAGTAATAGATAATATTCATCGGGGATTAATTACGATAAAAAGAAATAGACTGACGGGTATATTTTAATAATTAACAATATACTATATTCGTGAGACGTGAGCAATATAATCGCGAGAGAAAATAACTTAATGATTGTGACCAATAATAGAAAACATAATATTTGCAGCATCATGTTAATTGCATAGTGTAAGACTATTGCGGATAGTGACAACAAACTTTGGATTTCGAATGTACGTATAATATTGTATTACATTATGGTAATTAATATAATTTCCTGTTACCTTATTTATTTTAAGTACAATAAAAAACTGCAAATATATTCTGTATACAATTGGCGAAAATCCCGAAATAATAATGTACGGTAAAAGTAATATACAGTAATATCGTTGTAGCTTATTGAAAAAAAAACAAAAAAACAAAAACAAAAAACAAAAACAAATTGTACTCGAAAACGTATTTACTCATTCGAATAACCATTATAGACGAACACGTACAAGTGTAGGATACCAACATTATAAATACATAATGAAATATCCATATACATCGTGAAAGTGTGAAACCTCTCATCGGTCTCGCATCTACATGTTCATTAATCATTGTAAACGACTAGTACGATAAGAAAACGGGCGTAAATCGATTTCGCCGAAAAAACCTTTTTATCTTTTACCTTTTATACCGAACTTTTTTTCTTGCGATTTTTTTTTTTTTTGATCCATAGGTCAAACAATATGCTGCGCATTATTTATAATTATAATAACAAAACGGTATAAAACAAAAATACACATATTATTATATTGTATCGTTTCAGTATACGGCAGAAAAAACAATAAAATATTACAATATTAGTATAGTTAAAATAATAATAATAAACATAAAAAATATTATTATATTTACAGACATTTTAATTTTAAAAGGTTTTTACGTAATTTTCATTCGGCAGGTACTTTGTGGATAATTGCGCTGCAATTCGAAAACATCACAATTTAATTATATTATAATTATTGACTGCCACAAACTTCTCGAGCAATTAACTACATACTTTTTAGAATTAAACCGAACTATGCGCAGCTCTAGAAATAAATAAGTACTGGGTACCTATCCACCTGTTCGATACTTTATCTCGCGTCTATATTATTCCTAAACATATTATATAGGTACACCTCTGCAAATATTCTCATGTCCGCGGGATATTCAATTGATATTTTAGATTTATTCAACATTAGTTACTATACTCCTTACTATGTTCACCGTAAGTTGACCATCTTCCGCGGTCTGTGATTGGTCGGTGGTGTTCGGCGATCGTCGTTGCTCGTCGTAGTAGGCAACGGGCTGCCTACTACGACCGTGCATACAATTGGTTTTATTTTTCGGGGGGTTTTTTCGAGGGGTTTTCATCGAGCGAGTGGGTCAGCTTAGGGTGAATACAGTATAATGTCGACAGCAATGTTTCAAATATCACACCTAGGTAGTCAAAACTAACCTACTTTTATTATGATTATTTGTCCTAGGTAAAATATAATTTTATTTCGTTGTGATTTCGATTATTTAATTACGACAGTTATTCTGCACGTTTATAATTTTTATCTCGAAACACTCGAAGCTCTGAGATTTTCCCGGAAGTCGGGTATTGAGGGTTTTTTTTAGGAACGAGAGATCCATTGGTCCGGTTATATTTTTTTCGCGATGATTCGGTTAAGGATTCAAACAGAGTGTCAATATTACGCGTTTTCGTGTACCGTCGGAAACTTACAGATGATATTGTCGTACATTAATGATTTCTATGACGACGACACCGTTGTTGATGGACCGTTGTCTCTTATTAACAGTATCCGTGTTACTTTGTTATTTTGATAATTGTAGTTATTATTTTGTTTTAAAAAAAGAGAAGAACTCAGACTCAGATAAGTCACCGTCTGACGTGTTTTAGATTTGTGTAACTTTTTATAATACATTTTCATTTTTTTCCTAGTTTTAGTCATTTTTCATTTGTTTAAACAAATTATTATTATAAATCAATATACTAATTTGCGTGTATTTGGACCAACTCACAAAACTTCACCTATAAACGGACAAGGCTCCAGGTATTTTTATTTATATTTCATACTTTTCGTGATGCACAGGTATTTAATATTTTATTAGATTATTGATTCTTATTGTGCATTATTTATAAATAAAATTATAGCGTCCGTGTGTTTTTTATTAATGCGTTAAAAAATGTTTAATTAAAAAAAGCACGAAAATTGTTTAACTAATATTAATTTAAAATTCTGTTCGAATATCTATGTGGTAATAGCGTATAATGATAATTTATCTATTAAATTTATTCAGAAACGTTTTTTATTGCACGGATAAAGCCGAACGGGACAGCTTGTGTGTATCATAAAAGACGTGATCCACCAGTCCGTAACGCTTTGTTGATTTACCATAGCAACTAAATTTAAAACCCACTACAAGTCTATAACCCGTCATGTATGACGGACATACAACTTACTAGCGCGGTGCACAATAGTGTAAAAAATAATATAAGGTCTCGTATAATATGTATTAACAATCGACAAAACAATTAAAACGGACGCCGGATCATCTAAATATCAAAATCAACACGTACCTGTAATAACGAATATAATATTATAAAAAATCAAACTATGGGCGACTCTCGCTCGGAAAGTTTATATTTTCTCCGTATACTTTATTGGCTCGGTAAAATTGACGTATTCAAATTGAATATTTCAATCGGTCTGCGAATAGTATAATTCGATCGTACGATTTTCCTTGACGTTAAAAAAAAAAAAAAAAAAGCCTTAAAAATTTAAAAACTTTTATATACATATTTATATATATATTTTTTTTTAATTGAATATTTCGAACGCGATTAGAATCTAGAGAACGAAACATTTATTCGCCTTCTCCCCTCTCCCACTCCGCGTGTACCGTTCGCGTATTAATCATATTATGACGCGCGGCGTGCGTGCAGTTCTGGCCGGCATGTATTGTAATAAACATCACGATCCACGTGACTAGACGAGTCGGCGATACCGCTACGATGCTACAAAAATAATAACAATAATTGTTGTTGTTTTATCGACATCGTTATTGTTAGGTTAGGTTATAATGTCAACGATATTCCGCCCGGTTCGCGTGTGCGAGGGGAACGGGGGGAGGGCGCGAGAGGGATCGGTGTTAAGGGTGAGGGGGCGGGCGGGGGGAGGGGGGGGGTGAGGGGCGGCGGACGAGTGTATGAATCGAGCCCCGAACGAATCACGGCGCGTCCGTGTGCGATTATTCGCGCGTAATACGCGTCTGCGTCGTGCGCGCGTGCCTGCGTGCGCGTATCGGTTAGGTACGCGAGCAGTGTACGGGAATTCTCAGCGGGCAGCGCCGCGACAGACGTCGCGAGAAATCAAATTGCGCCAACCACAGACTATACGCCATTGTAATAGTGTAATCGATTTGTGCACATTACGCCCACGTGTGCGGTATAAATCGGACGCGTCCAGTTTCCGAAAAATAACGGCGATTACCGTTTTTTACAGAAAAAAAAAATTAACACGTCAGAGACGTTACGGACTCCGATTTTTAAGGTCGAACCGAACCGAACTTTCCGTAAAAAACTAACGTAACCGAAACGGACTTTGAAAATATTTCGTCGAACACGAACGTTAAAAAATTAAAAGAGTCATGTGGTTAGGTCAGGTCAAAAGGGCGAAGCGCGTTTGGGCCAGGAACTATTGGGCCGCTAATAAAATTGCAACCCGTTTGGACCGACACTTTTAAATTTCTATAAAGACTCGTTAAATAGACGTTCAGCTAATCTACGAAAACTAATTTTTAAATTAATTAACAAGTAAATTATTTAGGTGTACGTACAATTTCTATGTATCGATTTAGTTTTAAAACATACCGAAAATCCAGTCACATTAAATATACATCTGTATCTATTATCTTTATATAATAGATATCAGTTATCATGGTCGTATATACGATAAGACAACCCAGATAAAATACCACTACCTAAAGACTCGCTAAATAAACGTTCAGTTAAACTAACATAAGGAAAATTCGGTGGCGTGCACTTTGCGCCCGTGCGTTTTGCGCTTATTACCTTTTTCGTGCTTTTTGCGCCCGTTATCGAGACCTCTACCCCCCGAAAACGTACAAGGGGCGGGCTAATCGCTCAAAATTTAAAACTATGCAAAGTTTAATAAAATCCAATTTAATCGTATACAATTGTCTAGTTATCATAGTCTACCGTTTCCTTGTGTATTTGAAATCCCGAACGTAACGCAACAAAAGCCGAAACACTACTAACAGTGAACGTTTGATCGATTATAATAATATAGTTATTGGTTATCCAAAGCCTTTATCGATTTACAGTTTATATTGTACAATTATGATAGAAAATCTATGCGTATTATACCTATTACACCTGTCAGTACGAAAATCCGAATCGACATTATAATTTGACAATTATACACGATTATATTATATAATATTAATTTTATACGATTTTAAGTTTTAAGAGACTGGTCCGCCATACATAATTTCAGCAGGTAAAGATTTCAATAACAGGCGGAAATTGTACGAAAAAGGCAACGGGCGCAAAGTGCACGGCGCCGAAAATTCTGGTCCAAACGGGTTGTATAGAAGTAGTATTTTTTTTAACCCAAACGTTTTTTCGATTTTCTTTGTATTTTTTTTTTTTTTTTTTTTTTTTTACCATAATTGAGCAAAACCGAAAAATAGAAAGAACGGGAAAGTTTACGAAAACGATCGTCATTTTTTTTTTCAAAGTAATTCAGCGAAGAATATTCACACGGATACTCGACATTTCCACGAATCTCGGTTCGCACAGCACAGATTATTGTTGTGCGGCCTTTACGATCAAAAACCGAACTGCCTGTACAACATATGCACGTGATGCGACATAGCGCGGCGCAGTATTTTGTCGGGTACGCGCGGTCAGCTAAAACCGCCCGGCGACAAATCCAGACAATGTCGTACGCCGTTGGTCATCGGTTTCGAGCGCGTCCGAGAGCGATGACGTCATCGTTATCGTTACTATAAAATGTCGCACGAGCGTGCGGCGTGTAACGCGCGGACGAGGCCGATCGATTTGCGTACGCGCCGTCCGCCGCGCCTACCCACCAGTTCGCAGTCGAAAGTCGAATATTTCACGCGCGCTGCAACGCGGTTCACGCGCGCGACCGCGACGGCCGCACGACGCGACAGTCGATCAGCAAAGTCAACGCGTCGCGCGCGTGCAAGAGCGCGTGACACCGGCCGCGTTGGTTCTCGTCCGCGTTCGCCCGCCCCGTGACAAATGACCCGGCCGTCACGCGCCGTCGCATGACGCGGGCGCGATTCGGAAATGACGCCGTTTCAACGGGCCCGCGGTATTCGGACGCCGCGCGCCTTGTTCGCGCGGCCGGAGAAATTCGACTTGGCGCGGTCGGCCCGCCGTACCCGTGCGCCGCGCATCGATAACCGTTTCCGCGTGTTAATCGACACGGCGGGGAGCCGCGCCAATCGGGATCGTCTGGTCGGGCCCGTCTCTTGCGCGTCTCGTTTGGACAGCGGACGGCCGACGCGCGCGGTTCGGTCCGCTCCGAACGGCGGCAACGGCGCGACACGTGTCGGGAAACCGTGACGCGTACGCCGTGCGCCGTTAAAAAACAATACCCGCGGACAATCCATTCGCGGCGTTGTTGATTATCGCCCGGCGTCCAAACTTTTGCGTTTGAAAACGCATGCGGTTTCGCCGCGATCGTAATTACCATTGGATACCGTGTCGTCTCTCTCGCCGTGCCTACGCGCTACAGACCGAGCAGCCGCGCCAAACATTATCCGTTCGACGTGCACACCCCCGAAGGTCCCCCGGTATCGAGATCAATATCGAATACCCGGATTGTTTCCCCTCTTACTATCGGGTCCCCCGTGTGTTTACGACCGCGGCGATAAAATCAACGCTGACGGCCGCCAGTAGCGTTTATTTACATTTACACGCGACCGCGCGCGGGGGCATATCGAAAAACCCGTAGAGATGTATGAGAGACAATAATAAGACCGCGCGTTACGCGCATGCGATTGCCGGAGATCGGACGAGCCACCTAAAACCTTCCTGTGTGAACGACGTATACACGCGTGTTGTTGAACAAACGTTATTGTTTAACTTGACGGTTCGTGAATTTCCTGCAAAAGGCCAATGCGTTACACGGCGAGTGCAAGGGGTACAAGCCGATGATATTCGCATCTCCCGCCACTCTAGTTGATCGTTGAGCGCGTACACATAGACGGACGTACCGACATACGCGGATGTACGACGCGTATGTCGGTACAGTCCCGTGTGCACACATTAGAATTTTCAGCGACGTAAACGTATAAAATTCCATATTAGTCGGTGGATATATCGATTCTTAGTAAATATCGGAATGCTTATGAAAAAAAAAAAAAAAAGCTGTCCTGTGGGATAACGGGGGCGGGTGCGGCGTTCGTTGTAGGTGGACTATAGGA
>CABPRJ010001462.1:190426-231104 GCA_902439185.1 Cinara cedri | reverse complement strand
AATGGGTCAAAAAAAAAACTAATGGGTCAAAATGATTCGAAACTCGGTTGTTAAAACGAAAATTGTATTGTTAAAACGAAAATTGTACGTATCGACGGTCGGTTAAAAACTATAGATATTGTGTGTATACTCATACTAATGGGTCAAAATGATTCGAAACTCGGTTGTTAAAACGAAAATTGTACGTATCGACGGTCGGTTAAAAACTATAGATATTGTGTGTATACTCATACAAATGGAATAAAAAATAAAAAAAAGCTGTCCTGTGGGATAACGGTGGCGGGTGCGGCGTTCGTTGTAGGTGGACTATAGGAAAATAGATGTTTTTTTAAAATATCATTGTTTACTCACCGTCCTAGTAGACATAATTAGTAAGGAGACGCTGAAAACCAAAAACAAAAAGATAATAATAATCGAGGAACCCCCGTGTCTCCCTCTCTAATTCAAGCACTGTGTACTCTACTAAGGATTTCTTATTGGAGAAGCCAATAGAGAAAAAAAAAATCCTAGCCATATCTAAGTTTGTTATTTATATCCGTGGTCGTACATTGGTAATCTCTGCGGCGATAACGCCGTTGTCTTTTATGTACAGCATCCGTGTTACTTTTTGTTATTTCAATAATTTCCATTGTTATTATAAAGACAAATAATGTACGCAACTCTGATACGTCCGGTCTTGTCTGGTGTGTTTTCGATCTTTATAACGGTTTGTGCAACACATTTTCATTTTCCCCCAAGTTTCGCCGATTCGTTTCGTTGTACCGGACAAATTATTAATACAAGTCGATATAATTTTGCGCGTATCTCCGATCAACTCACAACGTGACTTCATCTGGCTATGGCGGACAAGGCTTTGGGTAACATTTCATGTATTTTTATTTTTTTCGACTGGGTACCTGTAGTAATAATCGTTTTCTGAAAATTATCACCAAATAATATTAACGCGCTGAAGGCCATATTTCATTAGTAATAGTGCATTCGAGATAACGATCGCGGTGTTATTGTTTTCGTTAACCTGTAATGTTAGCTTATGCAACGCTATCAATACACCAAACAATCGTCGAATTTCACAAAAAAAGCAATCACTTACGATAACGTAATTTATCTGTTATCCATAAAAGTAATAGAAATTGTACGATAATTTGTTAAACGTTGAAATAATTTAGTACGCGGTATACTAAAAACTGGTTTAGTAATCGGTTTTCGATGCGGTACCTACGTAGGTACTCGAGTGTAAAGGAAACTTGGTGGCTAGTACAAAATCCTACATAATATACACGGCAAGAATTAAGAATAATAACACTGCTACGCAATTTATCATCAATATATGTATATAAAATGTAGTTTGGTGAATTTTCGAGAAGACGTCCGTGTGTAATAATAATCTACTTGGATGATAAATTGAAGGGTTTTATGAATATTACGTTTTCGTGTTAGTGGTTTTTTATTTATTTTTTTTTTCTCACACGTTCTCCGAGAACTAATTATAAATAAAAAGGTGGTTGTTCTGCGGTGAAATGTGTTTGTTGTATTATACCCGTACAGTGTAAACCTGACCCAATGAGCGGCTGCTAATTTATGGTGCAGTCGACGTGTTGATAGTCGATTGTTCTCTTTATTTTGTGACCGCAACCCGTCGACGCGCTGTTATGTTTACAGGGCAACGATTATAATATAAAATGTCACTTTGGCAATTGAACTGCTGTTACACATAATATTATCGTCTGTAGAAACTAACAAAATTATTATCGTCTGAACCCATCAGATAAGCACGGTAGAAATTATTATTGTAAGACGTGTATTTAAACGCCCATTTAACAATAGGATACAATAATTGTATGCGCGGGCGGAAATCACTACGATAATTTGTATTTCTACAGTTACTGTACGTAATCTTTTCAGCGAACGAACCCGATCGATATTGTCGTCCAAACATTACGCTGAAATTAAAGTAAAACACTAAATTATGTTAACTGTCGATTCGGTATTATCTGCACTAGTGTAATGCAGTCGTTTTTAAAAGTGTTATTAATGTTAACAAATTATTCATCAATGTATAAGCAAACGAAATGTCAACTTGCTTTGCGTTCAAATTGAAACATTAGAGAAAACGCACACACTAGCATAACGCATAAAGAATCGGCATCTATTTTTTTACGTGCTGTTAAATGCGGTTCTATTCTAATTTTTGTCTTTTTGCAACTGCAGATGTCGGTTATTACTAAATGTATGAACGTTTTCAATTTTCCTATAATTAAAAATCTTGACTATATCTATTAGACGACAAGCAATAGTGCTATAGCTATAATGTAGGTTCTATAGCCATCGTAAATAACAAAAACGCGGATGAGGCACATCGGCTTATCAGCAAAGCCTGTTGTTACCCGCGTAGTTTTCATTTGTCACTTATATATATAAGGGCGTTCCTTATTTGAGTTTTTTTTGCGTTTAAAGTTCTCAAGTGGAAAAACTGGTTCAGAATAGTTTTTTAAAAAAATCATGTAATTCCATTAGATTTTTATTTCGGCGCTAGACGACACCCTGCGAGAGTCGAATTTTTCCATTTAAAATGAAAGTTTTCAGTTAAGAGAACAAATTATTTTTTACAGTGATGTAAAATACATTACAGATCAGCTACACAACGACATTACAGGCGAACCGTTTTATCACGATAATTGTATCGTACTATCCGCTTAAACTGGAAATCATGTATCTCTTACGGTCACTCGCTTTCTTGCGTAGCTAATCGTTTTATAACATGTGATTGCATCGAGGTGTTTTACACGAAACGGCTAATAATAAGAGCGGTCCGTGTAATATTATGTCTGTGATTTGGACCACCAGTCGATGACGGAGGGTAAATTTCGTTATTTACGAATTGAATATGTTGACATTTAATGACACGCACGAAATCTATATTTCCCGAGCCGAGTACTTCGCCTGTAAAACGTACTCAAGTGTGCGATCTTGTACGATCATTTGTTCGCGGTGTTTTTACTGAGTGAAAATAAGACCGCGGAAATGTTTACGACCAGCCGCGGACCGAACAATGATTGATTTACTGCGCACGCGCTCGCGCGGACTGACCGTATATTCGGGGCTCCGCGGGAAAGTGTCGGAACGCGTTTCGGACCAACTCTCGAATTCTCGAACTGTCCGCGCGATCGTGGAATACAGATAAGATATTAAACCCGATAAGAATGGATCGTGTGCGTTGTACCGCGAGAGCGAAAGACGAAACGACGGCCGACCGACAACAGTGTGAAACGGTTACGCGTTCGAACGCGATCCGTTGATAGCACAAGCCAATGACAACGAATAAATGATTTTAAAGGGGATTTCTGACCGCCAGTGGCCCTCCCCCCCCCCCCCCGTCCGAATCGGCGGAACGTTTTGACCGTCCCGGAACCGGACCAATAGCGCCGCGTCGGAACAACCGGCTGACGGTTTGGAGTTTGCGTTTTCGGCGTGTGGGAACGGCGGAAATGTCCGCCGCGCGCGAGCCCGCCAGTTCCGCGACCGACTGTTTGATCGCGCGTCGGAACAAACCTCCCGTCGCCACTGTCCAACGCGTCCGCGACGTCGCACCGGACGGCGGCGGTATTGGCGACTCACTCCGCGGCCGCGTACCCACAGCCGGCCCGGTGTCGCGCGCGATACGGGTAAACGAACGGGCGACTCGCGCGCGGAAAGAGAACGAACGGCGAGCGCGTGCGACGCGCGGCGCGAATCGGGACGATTCAAAACGGGCCGATCGACGATTCGCCCGAATTATATTACCGGCACACGCGCACGGTATACACGGCGGCACGCCCGCGTAACAGCGAAACGCCGGATCCGGATCCGGCGTCTCGATATTAAACGCCTGTTACGCGCTCACGCGCGCACGCGCGTTGTCGTTTCGGGATCACGTCGGAGAAACGTATCGAGAGTCGTTAGCGCGCTCATCAATCAGCCCGTTCCACGGATGATGCGCAAAACACGCGTGTTATCGCGCGCGGCGTACCCGCCAACGGGCGACCGCGCGACTAATGATTTCTCACCGTACCACACCCCCCCACCCCGAAGCCGAGACCCGCAAGACGTCGCTCTTCGGAAACTACGCGTTTCGTAATATACGGTGCGTGCGTGCGTGCGTGCGTGCGTGTACAATATATACGTTGTGTAACCTGCGCACACCCTGCGCCTCGGAGCGGCATTACCTGCAGGCGTGTACACGCGCAGCGCCGCACGCGAGCGCGGATCGTCAGCCTCTATTCGACCGCGGCCGCGGGATAGGTCTCGAAATCAATAACGTGTTATTATTTGAATATTTAAAACACGAGTCGAGTTGTCTCAGTTGTATACATATGTACAAAAAAAAATGATATTTCGGTATACGAGGGCCGCGCGCACATTGTATGCGAATTTGTTTCGTACGAAAACGTACGGGATTGATTGCGCGCGCTGAATACGTTTTTCGTTTATTTGTTTTCCGTAAAACAGTCAGTGTTCCGGCGATGTCGCGATCGCGACGTCCTTATCACCTTGGAACCTTGTGGTCATAACCTTATTATCGACCAGACATTATTATCAGAACGCGATGGATAATCGGTACCTTCGAGATAATTCTCTTCCTCGTCCGTCGTCATTGTCGTACGGACGTAATCCGAAAATCCGGACGGGTTCGGATTGTTTTCGTACGTCAGAGTCACACGTACGTGTAAAAATGCGTACGAACGAATCGCACCCGGTCCGCGCGCTCACGCACAGTATTCGGTAGGCCGGGATCGTCCGTGCGTGCGCGTACACGGTCGCGCGAATCAAACTCGTGCGAAAACGCATCCGGTGTGCGCGCGGCCTTGCGCGTTGCATATGCTCGCCAATTTCAATCTTGTCATGTCATTTGTGCGCACGGCAATAGTACAATAGTACAATTGGTTTCGTAGCGCGCTGTAGGCACGCAATATCGTTATAGCTTTAAAAAATGTCGAAGAATTCTCAAAAAAATGCCTCGAAAATGCGTACCCTTTTTACGGGGTCTGTTATACCTACCGGTCGGTCTAGAGAAATGATAACAATTCTGAAAACCGATTTGAATTTGTCGCCGTGTCTACTTGAAATCGAATTTCCTACGTTTTTGATTTTATCCGCCTGTAAATCCTAAAATAGCCGTAACATAAGAGGAGTAATTGAAAAAGGAATGTTATAGTTTGTTGATAAATTAAAATCAATAGTCATTAAGTGGGAAAGTCGATTTTAAGAAGACTTGACGACCAATTCATATCTGTTTTCCTGAATTCTCGTAGCTTCACTAGACCAATCGGTGCGTCGGAAATAGAACTCGTCTAAAAATATCTATTATACACGTGTGTAATACAAAACCGAAAAGTCACCGTGACCAATCCCCTTAAAGCTAATATTCGTTATCATAATTGTTAATCGTACTGAAAATGAAATCTATATATTAATTTGAAACGTGTTTTTACTGTATCCGCTAAATTGAGAGAACGGCTAGGTGTAAAACATTTGGTTGAGGTGTCTAAAAGTAAGTCTAGGTCTGTAGATGTGTCATCAAAAGAGAAAAATTAAAAAAAAGTCGAACGGTTCCCCCCTGGAAGTCGATAAATCATTACTTCCGTGGTCGGCTAACACGCGGTCTGCAATAAATTTTTATTAGTCAAAAAACATTTATTCCGTCGTGGTTGACCACTATGTAACTTTTTTTCATTTCTTCAGTGGGGAAAATTGTATTATTATTATTATTATTTAACTGTAATAGGGATAACGGTCAGCCCGGTGAATACCGGGTAATTCGGCTAGCGTATAGACAATATAGAGCATGTTGTCACACTATGCGACGTCTAAGCGATAATACCTGCGGTAATATTATCATTATTCACCTGTACGTGTTATAAAAAATTATATATTTCTTTATACGTACACATCACGAGTGAAAAAAAAAAAACCATTGTAACATCTCGTATATAGTGTATACAGTATGCCTACCTATATAATATATTTCCCCCCTCCTTTTTTTTTTATCTCGCCAGAAAACGTATAATTAATTGCCCGCAACGCCCACGTCGCCGTAAAAAGAGCAAAATACCATACTCAGAATAATAAACTACCTACCTATGAGCATTTTTTTGTTTTACATGAAAATATAAAATTCTATAAATAAATTTAGCGGGAAAATATCGTGGTATGCATATTTCATGAACGAATATAATAATACTCGCTATAAATCCATGCACATAATTCGCGTAGTGGAAATTACACGCGTGGAGGCTTACAAGGTATAAAAAAAAAAAAAAAACATACCCTTAGGTACACTATAATATTATAAAAAACCGTGTGCCGGAAATAGATAATATAAAGCCAAACAGAAAGTATAAACGATTTATATTTTATCGGTATCTGTTATTATTATACACACCGTCACAACTGTAGAAACCCATAGGTAAGCTGACGAGTCTTGAGTTAAACGTATTTTCTAGGTATTAAATTAAAAAAAAAAAAAAATGGTAAGATAATGGAGACGGGTGCAGCAACTGGTGTAGGCGGAAAGTTAGGAATATAGGATATAGACGAGAATTTAATGTGTGTCTGTAAGCGACGATTAACCATTGCGTCCGCACAGTCCGTCAGTAAATTCGTTATATTGTACGGTGAACACAGAGCTCGAATCGGAAAAATTAAAATAAGAGAGACTATAAGAATTATTGAATTCAATCTAACCCTTGGGGCTTCACCCCCGACATCTTTTGTACCAATTTTCTTAAACATAATTCACTTGCGAAAAAAAAAACAACAACAACACTGTAGCTCGTGCAGGCCAAGTTCGTGCTTACAATATATTTATTTTTGATTTTACTATGATATGTGTTTTTATTTTTCTGTCTGTAAACTACTTTCTAAAGCTTCCTCCGATCGTCAACTTTAGTCAGTGCAATGAGGAGATCACTGTTTAAATTTTCTAGGTAGTATTTTCAATAACGGAGCAACCCGAAAAAAACGCCGGGAAAACTGTAATATTTATACTATAACGATTTCTGTTGTATTCGATTAGGTTTTTTGTTGCAATTTAGCGAAAATTAGCCGTAGTCCAAAAATGTCACTGAATACTTACATATCCTCTCTTAAACGTAGCTCATTATAGACGCGGTACAAATTTTTAAACATTCCGGCAATTTTTCAGTTATTCATAGCCAATTAAAATTTTAGAGTATTTTAGGTTTTCATTTGGTTTTAAGGGATTAAAATTGTTTCGCCCAACGCAAACGCTCAATAATGTAACACGAGGTTTATTATGAGTTAATTATAATTTGCGATAAAAAAAAAAAAATCGAGCGTAATGTAATAATTAATTTTTTTTTTTTCGTATTGAACGTTCAACGTTCACGTTTTAATGAAAATACATTTTGATGAAATTATCAAAATATGCGCACCGTCCCGCGCGTGCCATTTAAAACAAATAGTAGTGGTACGTTAAAATGTCTGCGGTAGAGGTACGAGGTACGGAGTCCCCCGGCGTTCCCTTCCAATTCGAACACTGAATCAGTACACGCACACACAAATATACATCATTTTTTTACACCACTTATACTACTATACGTATATATGTAATACTATCGGTATACGATGACATACGGATAATGTCTTACTCGCGTCAGTTTGACCGATGGATAATTTTTAAATCGAGTTAATACTTATGCGTCATTTCGAATTACGCAATGGACATAATCAATGTACACACACGAAAATAATGCTCGCGACACAGGTACTCGTTAAGTTTCTCAAATCAATTACAGTGCGTTTCACTTACCGTGGATTCTTATTTTGGGAAGGCCGAAAATTAATATTCGCGTGCGACGACAACAGAAACTTTTTTTTCAGTAGTGAATTTGAAAGACGCCTTTATTTATCGTGTCAAAATAACATTCGTGATTTTAAGGCGAATTTTTTTTTATCGTCTTGCAAGATGTTAATAAATCTTTTAATTTGTCTTAATAAACGTGAATGCATTTTTAAAATATACAAACGATACTGAGCGAAAAAAGGCAGCATAAAACATTTACGTAATATATATATATATATAGGCGTTTCGAGGAATAGTTATAAAGTACGTACGCGAGTTGTATTCGATTATACGGGAAATGTCGTTTCAGAATCGTTTTGTTGTCGTTCGCTTATGAAAATGCGAAGGTTTCTATAAACCCGAAAGAACGATTCTCAGAATCTACAAGACCGAAAACACCGGTGGTAGGTACCGACGCGATGGCGACGTACGAGAACGAGGTGCCCCCGTGCACGGCGGCGCAGCGCGCGGGAGAAACGAAAACAAAGTACAAATAACAATAATAATGACGTGTTACACAGACGGGGGGGGCGGGGTACCGCCTAAGCTGCGCCCGCGACTACACTCGCGACGGGTATAAAATTAAAAAAAAAAAAAAAACGGTTAAGCCGCGTCGAAACGAGTAAATTGAATATTTGTAAACCGCATACACCGGCGGCCGTTGTGCGTGCGCGTGCGTGCGCGCGCGTGTATAGGAAAACAATTTAATAAAAACCGTTTATTCACACCGACGGTGACGGGGACGGCGACGCAGCAGCAGCCGCCGCAGCCGCCGCCGCCGTCGCCCAATACGGTTGTTAGCCGAGAATGATTAGCGGCGGCGGGCACCGCCGTCGGGAGAGACGCGGACGCCGCCTGCCCACGTAATAACAACAACAATAATAATAATAATAATAATAATAATATCCTAACGGGGTCTCATTGTTGTTTTCTTAATTAAGTCTTCACACGGCCCGTCCCGGCTTTGTGCCCCGTCGACGGCGACGACAGTCATCGTTCTCCGCGCAGACGCTGCGGCGTTATTAATGCGCCGGGCCGCGTCGGGCCGAGGAGGGTACCCGCCGTACCGGCGCGGCACCGCGACGGCGACAATGCGTCGTGCGGTCCGCGCGCGCGGCACTCGTTCCGTCGCGGGTTCGGCGCGCCCGGGCGTTTACGAACGTTATCGGTTTTGTGGTTTTCCGCCTTTCCCGCGCCGTCGCGCCGCCGCCCGCCGGCCGCCACTACCGGCCGAACCGGTCGGCGACGACGATAATAACGACAATTACCCCCCACCCTCCCGCCGCACGCAGCCTCCAGCGCCCGTCGCCCCGGCCGCGGCGACCGTTGTCCGTTGTTGTAATTACGCCGCCGCCGCCGCCGCCGCCGTTCCGTCGGACGAGAGCGCTGCCGTTCGCGGTATCCGATCGACGTTTCGTTCGTTGACGTACCGAACCGAACCGGCGTCATAAATTTCCCGTTGAACGTCCAACCGACGCGGATTCGAGAAATTTTTCGGTGTAACCGGTGGTCGAAATTAACGACACCGGTCGAATATTTCCGCACCGTTTACACCGGTTCAATCCCGTCCATCATATACCCCTCGACGTAACAAACGAACAGATATAAATGATTACGATTTACAGTGAAACCATTCGAATACCGGACACTCTCGGTCGCCGAAATTCTCGGTCCGCCATTCAGAGGTGTCCGTTATTTGGAGGAGTGTAAACGTAATTTTTTATTAAATCGTAATTAATTAAATACACCTCAGAGTTACGACATTTCGTCGACGCGATTCATCCGTCAACGAACGGACGGCTAATGTAATGTATACGTCGTGTACAGTATAATTAATGTGCGCATACGTAGTTTATTCTACGTATTATTCTTAATTTACGATTAAAATTATCAACATCAATGTCAAAAAGTAAATGTCGGTTATTTAGAGATTTTCCTATAGACATACGAGTAGTGAAAATGTTCCCGTTCCCGAAAAAACTATGCACGGTATAAAACAATCGGTATCGAGTGTTAGTAATGCGGTACAAAACGTATCGATAAACCAGTTCGTAACCACGTCAGTATTATTCGATCGTTTTTTTTTTTTTTTTGGTTATCAAAATACAAAACTCCGTTCGACCAGCGGAACAAAAATATGCGGAGTGATCCACATTTATGTATACGCGACGATTAATTGCCTAAACTGCCACGGAGAAACGGTTCTGGACAAAATTCGGTTACACGTGTTTTGATATTTCGTCAGAATTATTCATAAAACGTTCATAAAAAAAAAATCAACTACATTTACTTTCATTTTTTGTTTTTTTTTTTACCGCTAATCGCGAATTATAATGAACCTTGTGTGAAATTCTTAAGCATTTATGCTCGGTTATTATATTTTATCCGCATAGAAAACGAAACGAAAACTCGAACATGTAAAATATCTATAAATACTATAAAAATCACCAGAATGTTTTATTGCGTCTAGAAAATGCTGTTATAAAACGTTCTGTAGAATTTACAAGCTTCTGTGAATATTTTTAACCGAATTGCAACGAAAAAATAAAATCGAAAATAACGAAACCGTTATCGCTGTAAATTCGTCCTTTTTACCTATACGGTCAACATAATTTTAATAACACCGTTTTAATGCGCCACCAATACTGATTCCAAAGTGCTGCGAAAAAGCCATCTTGTCATTTTTTGATCGGAGCGAGATTTCTGGTAGAGAAGTCGTTTACAAACACTGTTTACACACGGCTTTACCGATTGATTCGCGGGTACGTGTTCGCGCCATAACGACGAGCACTTTCGAATTGTGTATCAACAGTGTTTTCGACGGTTCGCGCGGACCTGTCGAACGGTTTCGTTATGTCGAGAAATTATCCGGATAAAAAACTGTATCGCAATATCCGTTTCCTCCCTCCCTCTCCCCCCCCCATAACCGAATAACACGTTAACGGTTTGTGAACTGTCGAACAATTCGAATGCGATCGATTATCGTACAGTCCGATGGCAACACTATCGGGTCGTGCCCGTAACGCTGTAATAAATTGCAGCGCTCGCGGGCTGCCGTGGTTAATTTTTTTCCCCTTCCTATAGGTATACGCACGTCGTAAATAATAATTATTATTGTTTTCCATTACGCGGCGCGAAACAAACGCAAATATTTACACGACCTGACAATGTTGTGTGTTCGTCTACCCGGTTCGGTTTCGACTGAAAATTTATTATACTTATAACGGAACATTACCTCTTGACTAATGCACGGTAATTTCGTCATTATTTTATTTTATTTTATTTTTTTTTTTTTTCCGGCCTGCCTATCTCGGATCTACGAGGCGCGTGAAGGCAATGCCGTCGACAATACCGCGGCGTGTTCCTCTTGCTATCCGCATAATAGCGTACGCGGTCCCGTTTCACACTTTCGCTCGTTTCGCAGTTGCAGGCCGTACGATAATACGATTATGTATACACACAATTAATGTTCGTGCCGTTATCGTGCCGGTCACACTGCAGTCTCGTGAACAATGCAGTGCGTTAATTACACCGTGCGTGATATTCCGCTCGTAATTCAGCGTTTTATTCAATAATATCGATCGGTGGCGCGCCCGGGTGTTTTCAACGGGGGTGGATGTAGCATGTAAGAATCGCGAACGAATCGTAAAGCCGTCTTAATAGCCTCTTAACTCGACCGTGGAAATTATTGTTGATTTAAAAGTCTGATCCTGAAAAAAAAAAAAATCCATTTTCTAATCGATTCATCAAGCATTTCCTCGTAACTTGGCTGAAATATATGCATTTCAATGTTAGATCATTCGTATATTGTTGTATTTCTAAACCAATGAGAGGGGGGTACAACCCTCCTCCCCATCGGCCCCTAACCTTCCCCTCGCTGAACCTTGCATAACTCCGGTACAATCTAATACCGAAAGAGCTGTCGTAGGCGTGAAATTTATAAAATACATAATAACACGGGATATAATGTGGTATACGTAATTTATTCTATGAAAAAATACCGAAAACGATACGCAAATCGATTCGTACAGTGGGGGTTTTTAACCCTTGTAGCTGAGATACTCGAGAAATCGATAAATGGGCGGGTGAATTTAATGCCCGAAATGAACGATTGTGGGAATATTTTTACTTGCCAGAAAAGTGTTTTCTGACGGAAAAAAAAAGTTAAACCGAAAAGCTTCTACATCGCCACACCCGGAATTTAAAATGTATTTTAGGTACCGTGCACATTGGATTTTCGCGTGGAAAAACGGTTTGCGTAATAATGAGACATTGTACTTGCCACCGGCTAGGACTCGGTCGCTGGGGACTATTGACACTTCGAATCCGCACGAAAAAGACGTCGTATGACAACGTCGTCAAAACAGCGCGGTAAAAATTGTTTAGAAATCGTATCGAGAGGTTATATAAAAGTCACCCGTCTAACGGCTCCAATCTGTGAAATGGCGTTGTTGTAGCGTCAGGAAAGTACGTGGAGGGGTAGGGGAAGAATACCGTTTTTGCTTTTCGAGCGCTTTTCACCGGGGCTTCAACAGGCGCCCAAAGTCCCATATAAACCCGCACATAAGTCTAAAAATCGTTCGACATTTCAGACGAAATATAGACATCGAGATACACATCGCCCCGTACGGCGCACCGGCTACGCCACAGCGTGCCGGACCGCTCTAATCGGAAATATATTTTACGCGTAACGATGTTATTACACTGCGGGCGTACGAAAAAATAATAACGAGAAGAGAGAGAGAGAGAGAGAGAGAAAAAACTATGATAATATTCGCGATGTACGTCAAACGATACGGGTATTTTTATAAAATATGCGCCGTGTACTCTCGAAAACAAAAACGAAACCGCGCGCGTCTGTTATTATTATATATTTTACGTTGTGCGCGGACGTACAGGGAAAAAAAAAACCGCTTTTGCTCCTCCCGCTCCGACGACGACCCGTACGATAATAACAATAATAGTAAATTTATTAGGTGTACCTATCGTAATAATAATAATAATAATAATCGTATTATCGACGGTTGTATTATAAATATTATTATAGGCGGCGCGCCGGGTAATTGTCGAAACGAGACACGTCCGCGAGGCCCCGGCACGGACGGGCGGTTTCGGCGTGCCGCGGTCGTCGCGGCCGGCGAGAGAAAAAGTGTTGGAAATGGGCGGCCGTTTTGTCGTGACCGAACCCGCGTGCGCCGATAAATCATAAACTTTACTATTATTATTATTAATAACAACTGCATAATATTTTATAAACGGCTGCGCCGGTACGTGTATAATAATAATAATAATACGTCGTGTACGCGCCCGTACCGCATCATAGCCCGTCGTCGTCGTCCGGGTGCTCGTTCGTTTCGTCCGCCGCAGCATAATATCGCACATACAGGGCGATTCTTCAATCGCGAACCGGCGAATCGATATTATTATTATTATTATTATAAAGCGTTGTAGACGTTGGTGAGAGGGGAAAGGGAGAGGGGTCGTGTCTCCCCTGGCTTTTCCGTTTCTGGTATACATAATTTATCGTATTTCATATTGAATACATTGAATGAAATATGAACAATTGATGATCCATCGTGGTATGTGGTAGGACTACAGTGGTTTCCCATCGGTTGCTGACGGCGTATAATTGAAAAATCCAAACAGCACGGGCGATCGGGAAATATTGTTGAAACACAACAGTGTCCCCCGCCCCTGGATTTCCGAAGATGGACGCCCTCGGACTCGTAGGTGTTATAGTATCCCGTGTATTTTAAACGACGGAATATTTTCCGTCGTTTACACCGGTGTCGTAAATATGTTATCCGTAACATATTTCTAGCTACGACTCCGGAAGGAGATGTCAATTATTATATATAAATGTTTTACTATAATTTTAATTCGAATTAACAAAACAGCGTTTAAAACCGTGAACATATGGATGATATTTTAGAGGTAATCTAAACACTGGCGTCGGTTATAATATACGAAAACTGTGTTACCACGTGTTACATCCGCGGTGCGTACAGCTAACCGGCTGGTGCAGTAAAGGTGCCACATTGAGAGTGTGCAGCTTGACGGGGAAAAGACTTTGAAATGATGGCCTGTTTTTGAACCGTATTTTCCTGTCTCGACTACCACGATTTTCATTCACATCTGAACGTTTCCCGGTAGTTCTTGATAATTGAATATTATCGAGATTACAACGGCCAATCACAGTACGACAAACTGCGCAGAACACGACACACGATGCCATTGTCATATCGTCTTTATGGGCGTTGATAAAAGCATAAGAGTAAAGAATCAGAAGAAAACTAAAAACTATATACAACGATTAATGTATCAGAGAACTGTTCAGGTATTGTACATGAAATAAAACAAAGACGGGGGCAGATAAAGGATTTGTATACACGAAAGTGACAAGCGCTTTGCCTTCCGTGATTTCCAACTTTACCGATTCATAATTTGCCGACAACATTTTCTTTTGTTATAATTTACCGTTATAATTTAAGTTGGGAAGGCAGGTTACATACGGAAATTTAATGTATATCTGTAAGCAACGAGAAACTATTGCTAATGAAAAAACGATTCTGAGCGGAGCTCAATTGATAGTATTGCTTTGTCAACAATTTATACGAGTATGTCATATTATGGTAAAATGATTACAACATTGTGCATTTCCACGACAACAATGATTGTTTATAAAAATATTAAAATAGTAAAAACTTAATAATAGCAATAAATTAATAAAAACGATTGCCAATGACAATCCTATTTTTAATCTCAAATATCAATTAAAAAAAAAATAACCTCTCTAAAGTACCACTATTTCAGAAAAGATGCTATACTTGATAATCGGAGTATGCTTTCTGATAGAAAGTGTTCGCATAAAAAAGAAAAAGAAAAAAATAAATTAAAATATAATATAAATTTTAATAATAATAATAATATCCGCAACACTGATAATGCGACCTATCAATTAAAAATAATAACGTAACCAATTTATGCAAAACGGGAGTTGGCGACGTGCAAAGTGGGAATGATAAACTTCACCTTTTTCGCCTCTACGATAAGTACGCCGATTTCGGGCTTTCAGAAATACTTTCTATTACGTCTGTGTTTGGCGTTTTGTGCAAATTTGTCTGTGAAAAATGTCTAATATTTAATCAATATTTATTTTCGTAGCTAGGTTACCCCAATGTCCGTTAGTGATCGGTTTATATAATTATGAGTTTTCTTATAATTTTAGAAAACGCATCGATATTATAATCATAACTTCTCAAATCAAATTAAGCAATTATTGTTTTGTTAAAATCAGGTTCTTTAGGTTTTAAACAAATATTTAGTTTAGAATTTATTCAGCCTGTTTTAAACAGGAACACGAAAAAAAAAAAATTTTAATTTAATTGTCAAACAATCGACTTATAAATTCTAGTAAAAATATCCTGCATGTTAACCCGGAACATATTTTATCGGTTAGATGTTCTGAATTATATACAAATCTGTTCAGCCGTTTTGGCGTCATTAAGTCACAAACCAACAAAATTACGCTTTTATAGTATTCGGTTTCCGTTTATACGTACGATGTTAACACGGTAAACTCGAGGCTTTTATTTACGAACGAACTTTGGCGTCGAATGTAAATTACATTAATCGTAAATTACATTTGCGGTGCCCTTGAATTTAAATATAAATAAATAATTTGTTTTTATTTTTCCGGAGCGATTTTGTTAAAATTACGCTATCCTAAAATTCATCAAATAAAACGACATGCGTACAGTGTATACGTTTTCCTATGTAGGATATAATATTATACATAATGACTATATTTATTCCGGCTTACAGGTGTAAAAAATTAAAACGGGATAGTTGCGAGTGTAATGTACACCTGCAGCTATATATTTATATAAAGGTATGTATATATTACACGTACAGTGTATAGTGTAGGTACTTTGATTGAAATCTTTAAAATGAAAAAGTCTCATTAGTCACTAGGTGGGTATAACTGCGGGTTTATTGTCGTGAGAAACGCCGTATTGTTAGACGTTTTGTTTTTCACACAGTCATTTGTCGACACTGCGCCGCAGCCTATTATAATAATGATAATAATATGACACTCCGGACGAGTAAATTACACGATGGTGAAATAATATATATATTTATATTTTTTCCCCTTCTAAACTAATATGCCCGCGCATTAGCGTATACGTGAAACCGGCAGAACCTTACAAAAAAAAAAAAAAAACAAAACGGAACAAAACCGTCGTCGCCGTGTATCATTGGACCAAACGGAATATTGCGCAGGATAAACGCCGAGAATATTTTCGAGGTCCGGGAGACTTGAACGATAGCGCGTTAGGCGAACGAGATAATATTTAAATATAATGTTATCGCCGTCGCAATATCACATTAGGGCGGTAGGTAATTGGGCCACATTTTATCTACGCGCTTCGTAAACAATACTTTTGTACATTTTATTACCCCGGGTATTGGGCCACAAATAAAAGATTTATTTTTAAAGGGTATCCGGAGATCGGGCCACAAATGTATACCACAAAAATATATAAAAATATAGATAGTAAAATATATTAAAATAAATAATAAAAAATTAGTCAAATAATGCGATACACATGTGCTTTGCACAGTATTCAAAAGTGCCGTCAACGTAAATCGATTAATTAATTTAATTAATTAGATATTTAAATATATAATCGTGGAAAAAATAATAATACGGTTTGAATTAATAGTGTTAAATAGTAGTTTGCGTTTTATCAAATCTAAAATGTATTAAAACATAGCGGCACAATTACCGGATTCAATAATATAAAATCGTTTTTTAATAGTGGGGTCCAATTAACAGGTCTACCTGCTATAAATGTAAAATTTTTAATGGCCCAATTATCATATAGCTTTTTGAAAAAAAGATTCACTGTGGCCCGATTCCCAGACACCCGTCGTGCAGCACAAGAGAACGCGACTGTGTATCTGCCTGCAAGTGTCTACCTTCCCCTGCTCTCCACTCCCGCCGGCCATTTCTTCCAGTTTATATGATTTTTAGTCTTGTCTGTAGTTGGCTATTTCGGTTGAACTCTGCAGGCTTTAGGATCCAGTGGAAAAAATATCGAAAAATGTTTCGTACACTTTAATTTGTTCGCGTGACCTGGCAGTTGATCCGTGGTTACATTTTCCCATTATCCGTCCGATTCCCACGACTTTTCTTCACTCGTAAAGTAAAATATAATAAAATATGTACCCGTACCCATAGGTAATTCGTTTTTAAAGTACACCAGACATCTGGACACCCGTGAAAGCCAATACTCGAACGAAGCGCAAACCTTTTTTGGAAATATTTGTGTATTTTTTTTTATTTTTTTTTCTTGTGCTAAACACCTCTTGTTACCTCGGCAATCGGCGAATTCTAATGAGTTCGGCCGAGTTTATACCGAATATTGACTGAAATGACGTAACGATTGTTTTAATAATACCTGTATATTCTCGTATATATATTTAAACGTGTGTAGTTTACATAAAATTATAAGACTGCGGTAAAAACGGTTTAATACTGCAAACACTGGGACTGCAGTAAACGTTATAATAATATCTACGCACACTATACTGTGTTCCGAAATTATTATTCCGGTCGAGTTTTTTTTTTTTTTTTTTTAAATAGACGGTTATTAAAATTATATACGAAAAACACGAAAATACAGCTACCGGCTCGGAGGCACGACCGGCAACCACTTAGTATATACTCATAAAAACAATAATAATACTAATAATATTATTATTATTATTAGGTTTTTTTATATTCTTTACGTATTATCGTACGCCTTACCGTATTATACGCGCATACTATAAATACGAGTATAATACACGCTCGTATAAAATGATATATACACTCCGAAAACAATTCCATAGCACGCGGTACCCGTACGCGTTGTGCGGCCGATAAACGCATAAATTATGTGTACATTTTTTTATAGTGTTTTTACTATTAGGCCGCCGCCGCCGCCGCCGCCGCCGATCCGAATGATTATCCACACATTTTACCTGTACCTATTGTATACGAAAATATTATACACACCTATTAGTATAATAAACGTCGAAAATAATAATTATCCGCTAATTACTATCAACGACCTGTTGCATATTATAATACACACCGTACAGATAAAAGGAATATTTAATTATATTCCAAGTAGAGGTATGTATAATAATAATAATAATAATATTATTATTATTGTTGTTGTACCATATTATAGCTGTAATGTATACCGGTCTCGAAGAAACTATACGTTTATAAAATACTTGTACGGTGTAATATAGGAACGCGAGAGTTAAATTACATTATTATTACGACTGTTGCAGCGCTGCGGCGGTTAGGTTATATTGTAATATGTATCGCGACGGGAAACGTGTATAAAAATTTCTCCCCTCGTAGTTCTAAACAACAAAATTATATTATACACGGCGTACGTTTTAGATGCTCGATATTGAAAAGGGGCGACTCGGGGAGCTCTTTCACTATACGTCCGTTTTCTTGTTAAAAAAAAAAAAAAAAAAACGCGTATTATATAAACTCGGATGACATAATCAATATTGTAAATATTCTATTATTTTTTTTTATAATTTATTATTAAAATTATAATACTATTAATGGTAGTGTACGTACAATAAATACCCGTGTATGCACGCAGAAACTGCGGTAGTATTGTTGGTTATTTATTTTTTTTTGTATTTTAAAAATTACCAATAGTGTTGAATAATATTTGAAGAGAGGTGTAAGGGAGTGTGACGAACAGTGCCCCTGCACGGGTTAGGTTGAGTTCAATAATTGCAACGGGCGCCATAATTTTTCCATTTCGAGCACTGGGTGTACGCAGTATACATAATATGTGTACTGCATAAAGCGTTTACGGAAATTCACGAAACACATTTATCATAATTGTGCGCCTTATATGAATTTTCAAAATTGCCCCCCCCACCCCCGTTATCTTGTCCTATATCAGCCCCCGAATACCGCGTACACTCGTGGAGTGCGGTTCCGCACTGACCGTGCGAAGTGTACGCGAATGTAATCATATAGAAAACGTTATTAAATTCAAAACTAACCAGTAATACAATAATACATTATATAATGTTTCTAATAGAAAAATTGAATCGAGAGTGTGATAGTTTTGGCGTAAATGTTATTATGTTTGTATTATATCAAAATATCAAATTAACTATAATAGCTAACGTTGTTATTATTATTTGTTAACAATGCAAAAGAAAAAGCACGGCCATTACAATATTCGATCGGCCAAATTATTATCTACCCATTCTTTAAAAACGCAAATTTAAAATGGAAAACGCGTTCGAGTTATGGTATTATTATGTGTAGAACCGCAAATTTTTTATTGTATCATTAAAATATCTAAACCAGATATTACATTTTTATTTGTTTATTTATCGTATGTTTATAGTGTATTACCTAAGTGTTGACGGTCCAAAGTACGACAGTAAATATTAAATACGTTTCACGATTATTAGGTGTTATGTAAAGTATTCTTTCCCGACTCTGGTGAATTAAATATGTTATTACTATGAACGGCAGTAGTTACGAAAACTGATCTCCCGCCGCTGTCGGTTAAAATTGGAAAAAAGAAGAACCCATTACGAACATTAATGTTGTAACGAGACTTAAAACCGTCTTTGAACGTATATTATTATTATTTTTCGTTGCCTTCGTCCCAGCTATTCGGGTTGGTTATAAACTTCCATTTGACCCGTTTTCGCTTACCTCGCACACACGAAAACGCATGAAAACATATTGTATCCTCATATAATTTTCAATCGCATCTAACCACTATTTTTTTCGGTCTTCCTCTCCAACTTTTTCCACATACGTACTCATTACTTATCCAATCCTTTCTCATCACATCGTCCACCTACGTGCTACACTCATGCTCCGTTATATTATTTTGTCTACCGCTCAACACTCCGCCGAACCATGAAACTTCAGTCAGTCACGCCACACTTTTGTAGAATTTTAAATTCTTATTCGAATTTTCTCGTCACAGAAAACTCCTGTCAAGTGACAGTCTTCGTTTTATACGACGACACTTAATCCTACGTTTCACATCTTTATCAACAACACCGTACTTTTGTACAAAAGATTCTATAGCTAATTAAAACTCTCGACCTCGCCTATAACCGCTTATTGTCGTTAGCTGTCTTGTCCTGTCCCATCAAGCTCATATTCTCTTTTAATTCTACTTATCCTTAGACCCTTTCCTTCCAGTGTTGTTCTCCATTCCGCAAGCATATAAACTTCTTGCTATAATATACACTATATCTCTCTGCAAACACAATACACCCGTGGTGCCTCTGCACACCTGGTTTCTACGCGCACATCCGATATGGGATATAATTATTGTTATCACTAATAAATAATAGATTGCGTTTTACAATACGGATTTTTGAAAAACTTCTCCAGAGTAATCTGTGGCCAGATTATTATCATTATTATTACTGGACGTTCCGTACGTGTTACTTTACCGTGCGCCAGACAAAATGAACGCGAACGTTTTCTGGGTTTATCGTCGGACCGTTTTGTAAAAAAAAAAAAATGTATATTTTCTGATTTTTTTATTATACAATGATACTTATCGCTATAGAATGACGTACCTATGTATAATATTATTGTTTTCTACGATTTGATATTATTACGTTACGGTGGACTGCCTTAATCGCATCAAACTCCTAGTGTTGCGCTATAATACAACACGGTGTGTTTTAACGCATATTTAATATTCATGTTATACAGAGTGTAACAGGACTATTTGACAAATGTAATAACTTTTTTTCTATTGAATATTTTTACTTTTTTTTTTTAAATTAAATTAAATAATTTTTAGTAAAATTGTATTATGTCAAAATAAATAATTCGATTTAAAAAAGAAAAGAAGAGCTGATACTGGAGATGGGAGGGGCCACTGTTTTAGGTGAAAAGTTGGAAATGTAAGACACGTAAGGTTATTTCATTTATATCTGTAACCAACGATAAACTGTTGCTTGAAGAATGACGATTCCGAGCACAGTTCGGTAATATATAATTTAATGTGCCGTAATTTTGTTTTCTTTTAAATTTGATTTCAAAACGCTTATTAGAAAAAAAAAAAGTCGTTCGATGATTTTGAATATTTTAAATAAGTCCAATATAAGTATTATTACCGCTTACTTTACTGTTTGGTCTTATTGAAAAAGAGAGACATACTTCGTCCGTGGCTGGGCCACTGTTGTGGGCGAGCAGTTGGGAAAAGTAGAGGGGAAATTTAATGTATATCTGTACGCAACGATTAACCATTGCTAATGAAAAACGATTCTTGGTGGAATTCGGATAGTGTTGCTTCGTGAACAATATATATGGCACACATTGGTAAAATAATTACTCCTGCATCGTATATTTTCTATAATGCTACTCCACGAAAGAATTCCTTTCCAGAAAAAAATGCTATACTCGATACTCCGGAGCGAGATTTCTGGTAGAATTCCCGTTCACAGTGTGACAAAAAGAAAATTAAACGTCTTTGCAAAACCCGATACGTTCTTTTCGCTACACGCGGAATGTAAAAAGAGTCTCTCGCATTGTCGTCGCGTTTGGTGGAAAAGTCGCCCGCAGACGCGGAGACGCAGCACCCCAAGACACGTCAAAACCGACGGACGACACTCGGGCACGCTCCGGATCTAAACCACGACACGTACTGTAATTGCGTTACAATAACAATAATAATAAAAATATGCGTGCCAAAAACACGACGCGTACAGCGTAATAACGCGTACGGTAATATCGGCCGCGTTGCGCGCACGCCCCGCCAATGACAATGTACGGCCACAACAATACCGTAAACAACGAACGCGCCGTAGCGCGGCTATTTTGATTTCCCGCCGCCGCCGCCGCCGCCGCTACGGGCGTCTCCCCGAGCCCCCCCCGGTCGCGCTGCTCTCGCTCACGGTCCCGGTGTCTCGCGCGCCGCGCGTCTCGCACGCCGTTATTGTTACGCGCGCCGCCGCTACGCCGCGGTCTCGTGTGACGCGCTCTCGGCCGTCGAGCGACCCGCGGTCCTTTGTCCGGGCGTTATTGGATTACGCGTTTGAATCACGCTGGTCCCCGCGTAACGGACCCGGGCGCACGAGTACGATTGTCGGCGCGCCGGGCGTACCTATACGCACGCTACTCCGTTTCCCTTGGCGCCGAAACGGCACGGGCGTACCGGGCGCGCGAGCGCGCCGCCGCCGCCGTGTCGCCAGTGTCGCCGGCGTGTAGCCCGGACCCGATTAACGATAACGTGTCACGTGCGCGGCGGGCCGAGAGCGGTTCTCGTGAAACTGATGAGAAAAACAAAGAAAAAAATGGCGAATAATTCCAAATAATAATTTACCGTCGGTGTTTGCGCGACAGCCTCCTGTACTGAATTGTATTTATTTACTTTACCGTCGACACATTGAGAGTTGCTTAAAATAAAATGCTTAAAAAATAAAAGGATTCAGGGATGGGAAAGGTGGCCTCTAGCTAGAGGCTAGAGGCTAGGGGCCGGACGCTAGGGGCTGGAGGCTTTCACAACTGAAGACTGCAGGCTCTCGGGTGGCATTGAGGTTTCGAACAGTATTTACCATCGAAAATGATTAAATGCGTCAAGCGAATTATTTTTAATTGTTAATCATATTAATAAACGCTGTAATCCCACTTTCCCGCGTCGATTAATCCAGTGTATAACTCGACCTATATATAACCTTCGAATATTCAAATGACCCGATGTTATCTTTGACGTTTTTAGCGATTTCACTAGTGAAAATTAACGGCTTCAATGAATTAATTAATATACGTTTCGGGTAATGGGTAAGAGGTAAATTTTTTATTATTATTGTTTATCTCTTATACAAAGGACCCGTTAAAAATCCCGTCTTACTAAACAATGTTCCGCGGGCCCCGAATGCGTTTTACGATTTTTCACCCGATCCGAAACGGATTTACGGCGATTGTATTTTATTCGTCGTTAACGGCTCGTTTGAGCCCGTTACTCCCTCCGCCGGTCGTGATTTAAACGGTTATTTATTATTATTATTATTTTTTTTTATCGCCAATTTACCGACACCATTATTATTATTAGGTATTCGTATAGTAATCGTTTAGAACCCGACCGTCACTGATGCTGCGGTGCGTACACTATAGGCGGCACAAATATCATCGTCGTAACGAATGACTTCGGTAAAAAAAAAATTGTTTTTTTTTTTTATATCAATATTCGATTATTATATTTTGAAGACCGTTTCGGTTTCCGATAATTAGAACGTAATAATTATTCACATAATGCTATTATGTGTAACACGAATATATTATTGTTTGCCGTGTATAAAATCGAAGACCGCGGCGGCGGCGGCTGCTCCGGAACAGGTTTGACTACTGAAATTGATTCGAAATATTTTAATTAAAAAAAAAAAAAAAAAAAAAAATTCATATATATATATACTTGTATACGCGTATCGAGGAGATTTATAACGTGCTTGAAACAAACGTTCGTATATGTGTACATACATAGGTACGTATATTTTGCGAGCGGTTATTATTATTATTATTATCCGAACGCGTTGTTTTTTTTTTTTTTTTTTTTTTGTTTTTTATATATACGTATAGGTAGGTAGGTACACGTACACGCACATCGCGTCATAGGCGAATTAAAACCGCTTATACATAGGCACCCATAGCTATATAATATAATAATAATATTATAATAAATCAATTTGAATAAGTATGATTAATTAATTCTCGAAAAACCCAATAGGTTAATTTTGTTGTTTTCACACGTTATTAAAAAAAAAAAAAAAAAAAAAAAAAAACAATATTAAAAGTATTATATTATTATATCCGACGCGGAGGCAGCGTCTATAATAATATTATATAGATAGGTACCCGGAGCAGTTAATATCATAGTATAATACCTAACGGAAAACGATATTGACTAATGGTCATCGTGACCGTCCGCACATGCAGACGAAAATATTAATACCATAATAATAACGTATTGTATTAAAACATTGTGTATCTCCCAGCAACCACGCGGCCGGTATGCACGAATCGTATAAACCAGTGGCGTAACACCGAGAAAATGTTTCGGGCGGAAGGGGGGCAGGAGGAGGAGGAGTTGTGTGGATGGTTTGAATTCGAACTCGTCGTTAATTTTGTATGAATCACCGGGACTTCTCGTTTTTCAACATTACGACGAGTATTATTTTAACATTCGAACGGATAAGTTTCATTAAAAAAAAAAATAAAAAAAATAAAAACGCCCGCAAGCGGCTGAACTTCTCGCCATTTATAGAATCGAATTGTTCTCCGGCCATTTCGTGTATAATATTAAGAATGCAAATACAATACAACACAAACAGCGAATTGTGAACTAATAAAAGTGAACATATAGTTTCAAAATAAAATGTCAAGTTATAGGTAACGATGTGTCATCACTAATTTGTCCTTACGTCGGTGTTGTTAAATATCCACGTCCAGATTACCTAGCCATTGATTGTACTGCCACGTCCGACGCTGAATGTTGGTCTTTTATAGAGTTCGATACGATAGAGTTTATACGAATTCGTTTTTGTCTAGTCCATATAACCTGCGCGGGATAAGGGACGATCCTGCAGATTAGACGGAATAAACGTCTTTGACTAAATCCCTGTTAATTAGGAGGCTGTTTTCCCATTCTTCCTGTCACGTGGATGGTTTGTTTTTTTAAAGTGTCTTCGGGCCTTTATTGACGTCACTCTTTCTAGGAACGGATGTCGGGATTAGAGTTTTGGGTTCTCGACTACGTATTCGTGGATTGGAAGCGTTGTATTTATATCCATTTATTATTACGGGACGACCTCCCCCCTCCAAAAAAAAAAAAAAGAAAAAGAAAGAGACAGCGTTGATAAGAGAAGGACTAAAACTAGTCTAAAATTAAACCTAAACTAAAAGAGAAGCTTAGCTTTCATTCATTCACTTGTATATTACAATGTAGAGAAATATTCTTCGAACAAGGATATTGATAACGTTACATGCTGTAATAATTTACACAATACCATTATAATAGTATTGTAGCGGTGTAATAATACTACTATAAAAAAATTTTAAAGTTAAACCATTGAAATGGTAGGGTTGGGGTTGAAAAAATTTTCGGTGGAGGGCTGGGGAGACAAATATAGGTGTTAACAAATACCGCATTACTATAAAACCATTAAAAATCAAAAGAAAAGCGAAATTAAATGCAACAAAAGTAGAATATTATGCAATATAATATCGAACAGTTTTTAATAATGGTTATTGTGTACATATTCAGTACCTATGCATAACCTATAAGGTTTTACAATAATTTTTTTTTTTTTTAAATTTATCGTTAATGTTTTTCGAATTATCGAAAATATAAATACGAATTATGTTGCCCCGCTCAGGTGTACGCCGCTGCATTGAAACGCGATCCTATAGCACGTGAAAGTGTCTCAGTTTTTTACGATTCGAAAAACATCAATTTTAATCCACGGCCTGCGGTCCGTATAATATTACCGTCCTCTATTATCGATATTTCGTAAAACATTCTTATACTATATATAAACTTCGGTTATCTGCGGTGATCTCTGATCGTGTAAACGAACCAAGGTTCATAGATAACGTTATCTATAAAAACCTTGAAAACCTTGTGGACTTATCTAAAATATAATAATAATAATAATAATAAGATATCGACTTATGTTCGACATACCTAACCCAACCGAATCTATTATAACGAAAATATTACGTTGTTATTACCGTCCGCGGTCGTGTATATTTCGTACCGTATACTGGAGTGTGGGCATGCTCCGTATGATTTTATGCACGCTCGACGATCGCGTTATCATTTTATTATCATTACGATTATTGTTTGTACGTATTATAATACCTATTATAATATAGGCATACGGACGAAAATTTATATTAAATTAAAATCGTTAATTCCGTACCGGCGGGGTGCCGCGTGTCTATCATTACCTTATACGAATTACGATCTCCGATCGCATAATATAATGTGCGTATACTATGGCCGAACTGCCGAATCACGGGCGGATAATGATTTTCGGGCGCGAGCCGTCCGGGCACTAAACCCGATTATTTTTGTGCTCGCGAAATCCGTAAGATAACAATCCCGTTCGGGATACGATTTCGTTTTGTTTTTTTCCAACACCACGCGGTTGTCGGCCACCCGCGATATGCGGACGTTTCTACAATATTGGTATACTCACTTTAATTTACAATTGGGCGCGTTTATGCTGATGTATTATAAACGTGTATGTCCGCGACGTTTTCGCGCCTAAACTGCCGGACCAGCGTCGATGGTTTTCGGTACATAGATTGACGGGACCTCGAAGAACAACGTAGGCTACATTTTGTCGCGAAAATAAAGCTCGACGGGAATGAAATAGGAGACGAAAGGTTTACCGGTATTTTCGGTGCGAAAATTATTTTCGTGCAATCGTGGATGGCCTTAGTAACACGGATGATACGAAAACAAAAAAGTAAATAATAAACAGAAATAAAAATACCATAATAACTGTAACAACTTAAAATAAAGTTTATCCGACTGTTTGCCGGAATGTTATTGGTTTGAAATAGGATGGGCTACCTTGGTAACACGGATGAAAAAAAAAAAAAAACAAAAAAAACTATGCACTCTATTACTAGTCGCGCTTAGTGAAAAAACGTGAAACGCCATCTTTGAATCTTTGTACTTTCGGGTTCAGTAACAACACTGCAATGCTATTAGGTCTTCGTAATTTTAGTGTTATCATAACGGATGAAACGTTGTTTAATTATTGTGCGATCGAACCGGTGAACAAACCGGAATAGTCGAAAATGATGAGCGCCAGAAATTTGGCCTACGGGGAAAAAAACAGGCAAGTCAACCGATAATCACACAAGTATTGAGTTAATACACGCGGCTACAGCCGTGGTCGCTGGTCAATAATATGATACGACATTATTGTACCTGTGGTACACATGAAAGTTTCACGTTTAATTCAATCGGAACTTTTTGAAGAAAATCAATTAAGTTTTGTAAACGTGTTCATCTAAGATCGAAAAAAAAGTGACTTTTCCGGTATTTTCCCCGTACCCGTTATAATATATGTAACAAAATCCTCCCGTTATCTTTAATGCGCGTCGACAATAATAAAATATCTATAGTTGGATGTGTCCGAATCGGTTCCCGTTTAAAATGGGTACTTTATGAAGGTAACCCGAATTGATTCACTCGTTTATTATCTAAATTTATACAGTGAACACAATAAATGTACATTATACATTATGAATGTATAAACGTATTAATGTACAATGTACTAATGTTGTGCATTTTAGATTCCGAGCGAGCAATGTATTTTTTACCCGTAAACAACATTTCTACCAGCGATTTCGTTACGATTTACAACGATAGCACTTGTTCTAATAGGAAATCCGACCTTAAGGAGGTCACTATTTGATTTGAGGAGTTTTCGCGAGAAATTGGGGAAAAACGGGAAAATGTACGAAATGTAGGCATTAGTTAAAACGTAGTAAACGGCCTTTTTAAAACTTTTATTTGACTTTTATTGTACTGCAGCGAGTATTTTACAGTCAACGCAATAAAACAGTGTTGAATCGGCGTACCCATTGCCAAAACGCCGGAATCGATTAAGATAACGCGCAGTCAATCCACATGGATGTACGCGTCTACAATAGAGCATGGCCATGTATACGCCGGAATATACAAAATACAGAAATGTTTCCACAGTTGATAAAACCCGAGTTGACAGCCGTAAGCCATTATCAATAATGGGAGGGGAAACGCTCGTATTTTCGACTGTCGTACTGCGAACGGCGAGAACCGAATTCGACCGGCAGTGGACACACCGCAATAATTCAAACGGGACGCGGTGTTCGGATGCACGCCCGTCTGTATCGTGTAACCGAACGCGACGCAAACGCCCGTGCCGTCAAACCAATCGCGTACCGCCGGCGTTTCTGACAGTCGCGCGAGTGCGGCACGGTACCAATGTCGCATCGTTACGATAGCGGTCTGGTCGCGACCGCGGTCGCCGTTCGCAGGACCGTTATCAGCCGGCGCGGTTTCCGACCGTTTTTATCGTTTACGTCGCCGTGTACGCGGCCGCGGCGGCTGGGCGTGGTCGACGGGGTTCGGTCCGACCCACCGGACGCGGCGCGCGGAAAAAAAAAAAAAAAAAACCCGTAAACGCGGCGAAGTTTCCGCGGCACCGCGCGGACGCGCCGTTTTCCGCCTGCCCGGCGCGGAACAACGTCCGCCGCGAAATCTCGCCCCCGTGCCGCGCGGTCGGGGTCCGCGGCTGGCGAAATCGCGAATACGTCGAATTGCACACCCGTCGAACGCGGCGGCGGCGGCGACGGCGACGACGACGACGATAAAAACAAAAAACAATATGCGCCCCCCCCAATAACAAATAATAATTATTCAATCGGGCTGTTGCGCGTGCGGTTTTGTTTTGTTTTTTTTTTCCACTCTGTACGTTCGCGTCCACGCCGTTCCGCGGATCGCGGCGATAACGTCACGATTTTCCGCGGCCGTTTTCGTTACGTGTTGCGCACCGCGCGTCGGGTTCACCGGTGTACTGTTGTTTTAGATATAATTTCCGCGTAATTAGACGACGGCGGGCGGTGTGATAATAATTATGATTTTAGCGATGACAACGGTTATCGTTGTCGGCGGTACGGTTTTTATTGAGAAACAATCGAGTTTCCTGCGCACGGTTTACTGCGCAACGCGTGCGCACCAGTAAGTACCGCGGTAACACGTCCGCAGAGTGCGCGCGCCGGGGAAACGGGCCGTTGCAGGCGAGAGTGTTACGGGAAGGCGGTCGACGATTTATCCGTCGGTAACGAAAGACGATTCTGAGCGGAGTACGGTTAAACGTGTTTTGAAAAGTCGTAATACTTACGATTGGAAATTGTACATTTCGTACATTTTCCGAGTTTTCCTACGTTTTTTTCCCATTTATTATGAAAACCCTCGAGAAAATCAAAAAAATTACACTCTTAAAGTTGCTCTGTTCAGAATCTAACAGACGGACGGACATTCTGCGCACCACGGACGAGCCGCTGTTTCGGATGAAAAGTCGGCAAGGTAGCGTATACAGAGGATAATTTAATTTATATTTGTACACGACGGTTAATCGTTGGCAACGAAAAACGATTCTGATCGGAGATTGTCCAGTATCTTTTCGTCGTTGTCTCGAATGTTGATGAGAATTTCAAAATAAAACGCCCTTTTCCAAGTATCAAGCCTAAATTCACCGGGTGAAAATTCGACGAAAAAGCTCTCTTGTCGTGTTCTGATTGGAGCAAGATGTTTAGGGGAAAAGTATTGTTTACAAACGGGTGTGGAGGAAGGGGGGGGGAGAAATCATAATAAGACCTGCAATAGATCCTCGCGCTTCGCTCAGAATCTAAAATTACGTTGTCGGCAGTTTCTACACCGTTCGTTCTCGTAAACATAAATTATATTATCTTCAGGTACCTTCGGGCGCGTAAATAATATCGTTAAATTTTGAGAAGGCGTTTCCCGCGACGAAGGCGACGTGTATATAAACCGGAATGCAAATTGAAATAATAAACAAAAAAAAAAAAAAAAAAAAAAAAAAAAAAAAAACGCACCGCTCGTTCGTTTTTTCATTATTGCCGTTTTCGTCTTTGGTTTTTTTTTTCTCCTGCCGTCTCCCGACAAAACAACTGCACGCGAACGAGGAAGTACACCTATCCGATAATAATTATATTGTTCGACGATATATTATTATTTACGCGGCGACGTCGTTAAACGAAATCCCGCGTGTACGCGACGCGCGCGATACATTATTATTATTATTACTGTACCGTAGTATCCGCGTGTGTACGCACGGTGTATGCTAGAAAAAAAAAACAAAAAAACAAAAAACAAAAACAAAAACCCGAAAAAAAAAAAAAAAATCCGGCACTCGACAGTGATTATTGTGTGGCACTGCGGAATGCGCTGTAATTAAATACTCCGCGGGCGACCCGCAGACAGGTCGTAAACACCGCGGACGGCCGGTTCGCGCGCTTAAACAGAAACGTTACCGCCGTATTTGTCATTGCGCCGTCGTCCGTTGTGATCACTGGCGTGGTGACCACCGATTACGCCGGGACTCCTTCTTTTTATTATTATTTATTTTTTTTTCTTTCTTTTCGCGGCGACGGAAACACTCCGCGGCGCCGCCCACGATAACGTACGGGAACCCTACGGCCGGGCGTCAACGGTAACGCGCTGCGCCGCGCGCCCGAACCCGCGACGATTCGAGTGGGCCCCGCCCGATCGGTCTTGACATTTCCCCCCCCCCCGACCCCGCGGGTTTCTGACTGTAAATATCTCCGCTTTGTCCGCTCTTCGCCGCAATCGCCGCAGCGGCGTATCGGGAAAATCGCGGCGATATCCGTTTGCTGACGCCGTCAATTCTCCCTTTTCTACACGCGATGCATAATTACTGAATATTCACGTGTCTCAAACGGGTTCCGGGGAGACTCGGCGTCCGGACTGTAATATACCGCGCGGAGGTTTCAAACCCACGCGGCAGGCACCGCGGGTACGGGCGTGCGGCGGCGTCGGGCACGAGTGCCGCGAGACGGTCGAGGTTTCTCGGTATTCGCCAACGTGCAACAACGTATGTAGGGATGTTTCAAAACAGAATAATTAACGAAACGAAAGGGCCGCGGCAAACGTCCGTGTCGAAATCGCTTACCGACGGTCACGCAGAAGGGAAAGTACGATGAACACCCGTAGCACTCGACGGACAACTGTAGCGAACGAATACTTACCGCCGGCGGTCGAACCGGGGAACCCAGTGTCTGTCTTTTTGTTCAACGTGAATGCATCCGCGTCCTATGGCTCAAGTCTCCGAAGTTAGGGGGACGGGGACGGGGGCAGGGAAGTTTTAGTTATTGCCGTTGAAGAATATTTTCGACGGCACCTCCGGAACGACTCCGATTGAAGGTTTCCGCTGAAGAATACATTCTTCAATACCGATCGGACACCGGTTTACTCGGTTTTTATCGGGATAATATTTCCCGGAGGGGGCGGTGTCGTCGTCGGGTTTTTTTTTATTTTAAGCCCTATTATAACCGAACGTTTTTACCATACGGACGAAGCCTTTCCGGAAGCCCGGCCGCGGGTTTTCCGGACGTTTCGCAGTCGTCACCGGCCGCAGTGCTGTCCGCGGCAACGCTCTCCGACGCTTCGGGCCCGTCGCAGGAGTTTAGCCCCCCCCCGCACGGCGGTTCGACCGGACGGTGTTCGCGGCCGCCTACCGCCCCGCCGGAGTGAAACACCACGCGACCGTCATCGTGCGGCCGACTCCGCGGACCCGGCGTATGACCCCTCTCGTCGCGCGTCTGCGCGTCACCCCCCGAAACGCCGGGGCACTTTTTTTCACGAATGTACGACAAAGACCGTTTTATCGTTCGTCCGACCCGTCATCGCGGTGATACGTTTGCCTGTTGTACGGTGGTCGCCGTCGCCGCTGACGCGTAGACGTGTCGCGTTGCCGACCCAAACCGCGCGTTCTCGACGCGAGCAACGCGGTATTGTTTACGTTTTCGGGATTTTGGGCACCACTGACCACCGAACGTAGACGACGACGCCGACCGGCCACCGTGTGTAACGATGCAATAGCGTAACGCATACGGGCGGTATAATATAAACGTATATTATCGCCGTGAGAAACGCGGGACGGACTGTCCGGGGGCGGACGGGGGAGAGAGTGGATGCGGACTGAGAAAGAGACGGGGAGACGGCGAGAGAGGAGAGAGCGAGAGCCGGAGAGAGGTGTTGAACGTTACGAGGTGTCGGGTGCCTGCCTGTCGGGAAGGAAAGAAAAGATTAAAAAAAAAAACGTACGCGCGCTTAATGTGTCTTCGCACCGGCGGCGGGCCGAGACTAATTGTAAAAGATGTCTTCATCGTCTCGCGTACACACGACGGTGATAATAATGATAATAATAATATTGTTATTATTATTTATACGAAGCGCGCGCGCGTACAGACGTGTCAGAATAAAGTGGCCGTGCGTTTCGTACCGCGCACACGCGCGCGCCCCGCCTGCGCGCGGCCGACCCGGTGCGGCGTGCCCCGGCCGCGTGCGTGCGTCGCCGTAACGTTGTGGTTCCACTAGCGCGGTGCAATAAAACACGGTAACATTGTGCGCGGGGACGCGGCGTTCTTGTGAAACGAGGCCGCGTTTTCGTTTCTTTTCCGCCCGGTCGGGAACGCGACGTTGCGGTAATTACCGTCGTTCGGCCGTTCAGCTATCGCGCGCTCCGGTCGGGCGGCGAGACGCGCTTTGCGTCGACAACGGCCATCGTGTCTCGCGGGGTGGGGGTGGCAGGTGCGCCCCGTAAACGGGCACCGCGAATTTTCCTGATGGAGTCGAGCGCCACGCACAACCCCCCTGCCCCGCCACGAAAACGGCTAGACGGGCGGTTGTTTTCTTTTTTTTTTTCCCATCGCGTATTATTTCGTCGCACGATAATATTGCCGACGGCATAACGCCGGAACGGCCGTAAGAAACGGGTTTTGTTTCTCGTCAAACTGTCGCCGAAACCCGGCGGCGACTCCAATTGCGATTCGCTTGTCGGCGCCGCGCATCGGGGACGTTACCCCTCCCCCCTCCCCCCTCCACGGCTGGAGGTCGCGTTCGGTGTTTATTTCCGTCCGGGACCCCAGGTCGGGTAAAAAATCGAAATCTCGCCTACGACCGTCATGCCGTCGTCGTGACGCGCGCACGACGAAATAATGTACGCGGAAAGAGATATGAGCATAAAAAATATTTATTTACGTGAAAAAAATAATAGATAGATAATTCGACTCGATTATTTTTTTTTTTTTGTTTTTATTTTTTTTAAATTTTACAATCGTATACAACACATATATATTTATAACCTTAACACGTAAAAATGCGTTTGTACAAGTCATTCCGGAAGGGATTTAGGACGCGTATAATAACATAATAATCATAATGCATACGCGTATTAAAAAACAAAAAACAGAAAAAAAAAAAAAAAAAAAAAAAAAAAAAAAAAAAAAAAACGGTATAAATATAAGTGGCGTTGAGACTCGATTTTTTTGCCGTCCTCTTCCGTTTTTTTTTTTTTTTTTTTTTTAAATTTTTTTTTTTTTTTTTTTAAATTATTATTATTATTATTTTTTTTTTTTTTGTTTTTTGTTTTGATTCTTTACACAATAATAACGGCCGGGCGACTGGTCGATATGTGGGGCGGGGTAGAGGGCTGGTATACAGGGAAAACAATTTTCAATATTATACAACGACGACTGGGAAATAATAGTTTTAATAATAAAAACAGGATAATAGTATTATTATTATACACGATATTTTTATAATATAATACACAGTTAATAATCAATATAATTTACAATAATTTATAATATAATTGTAACTAAAAAAACTTATTGCACTCGCGTCGTATATTTATTATTATTATGTTATAGGTTGTAAATGTACAGATATGCCAAAAACGTTCCACCGCGTGCCGTTTTTTTTTTTTTTTTTTTTTTTTTTTTCTCAATAAATTAAATTATACAATAATAATTGTTACGTTAAACATAAATGTATACAATATTGTATTACTCGTTACTAAAATACACATAATTATAATACATACGTATTGTCTAACGCTCGTCTATTAATTACTATTATTATTTTTAAACTACACTAGAATAATCGTTACTATAAGAGTTTAGTAAACATGCGTACATATATGTATATATACATTTTTTTTAAATATTATTTTACACGACAATAATATTTTTTTATACAACGTTATTTATTTTTTTTTTTCATTTTTTATTATTATATAATGTATACTTTGACTAGATTCAGTTATATATTTTGCGTTAAAACACGCGGAATATACACGCGCAGGTAATATCTAATAACAAGTAACGGACCCGTGCCGCGGGGTCGGTTAAAATATTTATTTTTCATTTTTTTTTTTTTTTTTTTTTTTTTTTTTTTTTTTACGAAGATCGACACATTATTGTTATCGGTGTACTAAATTCGCGTGCGGGTCCCTGCAACATTGAAACCGGAGAACTGTGCAACATTGAAACCGGAGAACTGCGCGATTGTCTCCGGCACGTAGCCAGTTTTTTTTTTTGGGGGGGGGGGGTGGTCCAAACATAAAATGTACCACGAGCTACCGATAATTGTACGAATAATACGATTTTTCGGCGGGAAGCTTAAATTTCGGAGGCGGGAGGTCAAGGGGTCGTTTTTTTTTTTCACCCGAGTTATGACGGGAATCGTGAAAATGTTAATTTACTCGCGGCATTGAATAAGTTATTTTCTACCCGCTTAAAATCTAAAGAAATAGGAACAAAATTACAAATTTTAAAGGCGTTAAAAAACGACGTAATAAACGAACGTATTAACTACGTAACACACGCGTTATTCAGTCCGTACGACGTTATCAGTTTATCACAGTATAATTATGCGTCATTCCGTAAATCCGACATTAAATAAAAACGAATTATTAAAATCGGTATGGCTCAAGGAAAAAAAAAAAAAAAAATATATGTGTATATTAAGATAAGAACCGGAACCGATTGTTGCGAACCCGAGCATCGGCGCGTCCTTTACATCGTTCGTTTTCCTTATCCGGCGTACGGGAGGCGATGGTGAATTATCTAGGGGGACGGCCGAAGAAGCGGTAAAATTTAAACGATTCGGGGTTATTGTAGAGGAAAGACGGGGTAAGGAAACTAAAAAAAAAAAAAAAAAAAAAAAAAACAAAGGTTTAAATAATACGCGAGTATCCGAGTAAATCGTGAGGACGGGGTGGGGGGAAAGGGGCGCGAGAAATCCTAAGCCCGCCACTGTCGGTAGGTGTGGGAGGTTAATATTGCCGTCGTTCTGTTATAGTGTTGAAAACACGCGTTTTACGCATATGCGTGGCAAATGCGTACGGCCGCCGGATAATAAAACGGACAGAACGCTCCGACGTGTGCATACCGCGTGGCGTCTCGCCGACTCGAATTCGATGTGAACAAAAAAAAAAAACCCCGGAAAAGAATACGGAACAAAAAAACGCCCGATCGGAGTCGTTGGGCAGGGTACGCGGGCAGGGTACGCGAGTGACGCGTGTTTGTCCATGACGGCCCGGGGGTGGGGGGGTGGGAGGGTAGATGCGCCGACGACGGAAGACGGGTTTTTGTAAAAAAAAAAAAAAAAAAAAACGGGGGAAAAAAAACCCGTACGAATCTATCGGTCGGACAGACGGTTTGCGCGATCGCGCGTACCGAGAGTACGTTAAAACATTGTTTTTATTAAATCGATAGGATCAACGTCGGCGGTATCGCGTCATTTATCGCGCGCGTTTCGCGTGTTTATTGTGTACAGCGTGCGGGTAGAGCGCGTCATGCGTTACGATGTTGCGGCTATCAGAAATTGTGATAACCACGCGTACAGGGTGTCCCGGTGTGCGGATTGAGTGAAACACACCAATGAAACGTGATAAATCGTACCGCGCGCACAGGCGAATATTATTTTTTTCAAAATTAAACGCGTTCGGGATCGTGAAGTTTTTCGTTTACAACAGCCGTCCGGGCCCGAAACAGCGGCCGTTTTCGATTCGACCCGGCCCGGTCGTCTTTTCGACGTTTCCCGGGCGAACGTCCGGGAGTTTATCGGCGCGCCTATCGCCCGGCGACCTACACACACACACACACACATTCTATGTTCGACGACCGTCCGGTAAAATCGGTAAAATTAAGCGACCGAGTAAAACAAACGGATTTTTCGCCAACAGTTTTCCGATAAAGCCGCCAATTTTTTTAGAGTCCCGTAACACATTCCGAGTTACGGAATTTCAGTTTCGACCGTGCGAAACGGTTTTTCAATGTTTTCTCGTGGCGCGCGACCGCCGCTGCGGCTCTGCCTGGCCGTGTACGAATATCGTTATCGCCACAATGGCATTACCGATCGCCGACGTACGCAGACGTATTCTATATCCGACCGACACCACGGCTATGGTATTTTAACAGTTCAATACGTATAGGTTAAACATGCGTAACGTGTCATTAGATGTGGTTTGATATTGTCGTTGTTGTTGAAGAACTACGTGACCCGACGGCCAGATTCGGCTCGCGTAAACGCGTAAAAAAAAAAAACGTTTTATTATATAATAAACCGATAACGGTGTCGTCGCCGTTTACGCCCCCGGGAAAGCCGCGGCCGGTTGTCACGTTGGATAACGCCGAAAATCGGTTTGGCCGGATAATTTGTTTTAAATGTTGAAAAAATCTAATAATTTTTCGCCCGTTGTTTTAAGAACACGGGCGTAAAATACCGCTAATCGGGCGATTCGTCGTCTGTCGGTTCGAATTAGCGTCCGAGGAAAGTGGAATCGGACGCAAAGTCCCCGTCGTACCTATTTCGGAACGCCCAGGTACATAATATCACACAACGAATCGCATTATATCGAATAATAATAATAATAATAATAATAAAAATATTATCGTGTCGACGATTGCTAAAACGACGATAACGAGCGTATAGAAACAGTACGAACCGACGGTGGGAGGGTAAAGGGGGGCGGTATCGAGGCGGGAGTTCATACTTTGTTATTGTTGTTGTTGTTGTTGATGTTGTGGTGGTTGTTGTTGTTGTTGTTGTTGTTGTTGATGTGGGCGGCGGTGATGCTGAACGGTCGATTGCCGCCGGCCAACAGCGACTCTATGCTGAAAGGGTTGAGACGGCGGGCCTTGTCGGCGGCGGCCGCGGACGACGTGGACAGGTTCAGCAGCGTCGGCGGCGGCGGAGAAGTTTCTCCGTCGGCGGGCCGCGACCGTGCGTACGGGTGGCGACCGCCGCCGCCGCCGCCGCCGTATTCGTCGTCCGAACTGCAACTGTCGTCGGCCGTCGTCCGTCGGCACGCGGCCGCGACGGCAGCGACGGCCGCGGCCGCGGCCGCTGCCGCCCGCGCGTACGGCGGCAGTCCTTCGTCCTCGTCCTCGTCCAGGTCGTCGTCGTCGTCGTCGTCGAACGTCGTGCTGGCGCTCCGTCGGTGCAACGTCCGGTGGTGGTGTTGCCGGTGATGGTGCAGGTGCATGTCCTCCTCGCCGACCACGTCGATCTCCTCGTCCCGGCTCGTCTGGCCGCTGCAGCAGCTGGACGAGTCGTGGAACGACAGGTCCATACCGGCGTTGGACGATCCGCCGACCCCGTCGATTCCGCCTACGCCGACGCCGCCGTCCATCTGACCGTGTTTTTTGGCCGCGTCTATACCGGAAACAAATCGCAAAAAAAAAAAACGAAAAATGAGTTTAGACCGCGTTAGACCGTTTCTCGGTGCAGTAAAGGTGTGTGTGTAATATTGAAAAGCGCGTTTCGTAATGCGATCACTGCGCCACGCGCTTTATCGAAACGAAATTCGTGCGGGCGCGGGCGATTCGCGGGAGAGGGGGGGGGAAAGGAGCGACCGCGCTGATAACCTCGGGGAAAAAAAAAAAAAAAAAATTGAATACCGTCCGCACAAACAACAATTGTGTACACGTACGAAAAACGAATTCTCGATAAAGGGCAATAACGAAAAGTTAACAATTGATATGACGGTAACGACTCGCGCGTACTCCGCACTCGTCTACAAACCTCGACAGCGGTTTAGGCACCGACAAGGCCATACAGGTACCACAATGCCGGTACGCGATGGGGCGGAGATGAAAACATCAACAATCGTCCGCGGTTCGTTAAACGCTCTAGAGGGCCCCGGGTACGTAATCCGGCGATGGCGTTACGGTACGTTCATAACGCGTTGCCGTTTCGAAACGCCGGGTCCCCGACACCGACAGATTCTGTTGTTTTTTATTTTAATCGGGCTACCCCGTCCCCGGAATTCCGTTGAGACCGCGCGGACAAATAAACCGCGTAAAGTCCTCGCAATCATATTGACCGACCCCGAGAGACGCGTGCCTCGGACGGCCGGAAATTCAAAACGATGACGGGCGTTCCATCTGCGCGCGGTACAGTTGCTTCCCGTCGATCGCACTTCTTCACGAGATCCGTTACGAGAACGGACGCGGCGGCCCGGTTATTGTCCGCGGTACTGTCCGGCGACGGGCACGGCTGACCGTTTGTCACTACCGGTTTATATGGTCGGTTTCCGTCGAGTACTGCTGCCGACCGATTATTAGTCTACTAAAAATTTACCCGACCGACTTAGTACGAAATCTTTGAAATAAGTCCACTTGTTCGTTGGCCATTTGGTCGACCGAAAGTTAGTCGTTAACCGTTGGTCGACTAAATTGGCTACACAGTACTGCCGACTTGGTCGGTTGTGCCCATCTCTAGTAGTATTGACGGCCGCGGGGTCTTTCGAGTTTCCGCATCGCGGTTGAAATCGTCCGAGAATCGCTTGCCCCCCTCCCCCCCCAAACAAACGACTCGTTTACAAACGTCTTACACGTCCGAAAACGTTACGCTGTCCTTATTTTCGGGGGTGAATCGGCCGCCTATACGGGGTGATTTTTTTTTATCACGAACCAGCAATCATCCCAGAGGAGTAGTAGAGATCGGTAATAAATTGGCTATCAACGACCCTTCTCCATTCCTCCGGTCTAAATTTTAAACTGTTATATTTCATAAACGGTAATTCTGATATTAGAGTTGTGTGCATCAAAATGTCTAGTAAAATATTCTTTATTCAAATCTGTGTTCAAAAGAGGGGGTTTCTGTTTGAAAATCAAAAGTATGCATTTATTGAAGGTACACGGAGTAGGGGTGAAAAATTAAAAATGGTTTTAAAATAAAGCTTAAACGACTCCATAAACATTAGAAAAAAACAGTAATCAAATTCACTTAAAATCCTCGTCTGATTGTCGTCAAACAGCGACAGTTTCAATTCCGTAAATTGACAGAATATCTAGTCGAAATACATTTTGGAGTCGACGTTTTTGATTTCCGACGACCCGACGACGAGATTTATGTTTGGGAGAGTAGGAGAGTATAGTGGAGTATCATTTGCGCGGCGTTCGAATGATGCTCCTTTGAATCGAAAATAGGTTGTTTCAATTCAAAAAATAAAGACGGTGTAACATTTCGGAATGTATAATCCCAAAATGTTTTTATTTTAGTCTTTTTTTTTTTGAGAAAAAAAATAGTGTTTCGTGGAAAATTTGACGGTAACATGACATTTGGAAGACCTTGTATATATGTTTATATAAATAGAGAGAGAGAGAGAGAGAGAGAGAGAGTGCTGCGCTTACTGTTTGCTTGCTGAGATTCCCATTCCTTGCGCAACGTATCCAAGTCCACGTGCACTCCTTTGGCGGCCAACTTTCTCTGCTGTCTCTCCAAACTTTTGAGCAACTTTTTCTGCCTCCGTTCCCGTTCTTTGCGCCGCAGCTCGTCGGCCGGTATCGGTTCGCCGGAACACGTGACCGGATGAGCGTTATGCGCGGGCCGGCCCGGGCCCTTTTTAGTGTGTTCCTTTTTCCTCCACTTTGCCCGTCGATTCTGAAACCATACCTGTGAACAAAAAATCCACGATATTACGTCGTGTTAATGATGTTTGCATTATCGCTCCGTGAATCTCATCCGAAAATGAACAATGATGGCCTTTGCAAAAGCCGTGGACCAATTCGGACGCGGCAAATATCTATATGTTTACGAAAAAAAAAAAAAACGGCCGTTCGAAAGATACGGATGTTTTCATCTTTTGAACAGTCATTTCTCTTAATTGTATATGAACCCCAATAAACATTACGGGTGTTAGCGAAGCTCTTGAACTATTAACCTATAGACAAACTAAAACTGGAGACGGTATAATATGCAGTAGTATTAGGGCGTAAGAAGACGCGTGGACTTGAGAAAAGAAAATCCTGGAGGGAATTCTGTGGGCCGGTGCTTGGTTTGGTCGCAGGTGTTTAGTGGGCGAAACGTACGTGCCAGGAAGTCACAACAAGTATACGGTTGGGTCAGTTTTATCGAGTGCTAAGGATTGTTCGGCGGCCAGTAGTATGCGTCGAAAAGAAAACGAATCTGCGTTCGGATAGGCGCGGCGGCCTTTAAGGGAAACGGCCGCGCGACAGACGCGGAGAAAAAAATGCCGTTAGAAGAACCGTCGAACAGGGGCGTACGGGGCGCGTTTATTGTAAACCGACAGGAAGAACCGAGTGGTACGGGATGGCCGATACAAGTGGCGTGGTGTTGTTTTTGGAGGCAGACTGGCGGCCGGCGTTCTTCGGGTGATTAATTAATGGTTTTCATGTCGCGCGCAAAGTAACACGAAACAATCGAATATGCGATATTGTAAACGGATGGGAAACGCGATTTTTCGATGGGTTTTTATCGGCCGCTGTATTGCGTATTACGCGGAGCGGCCGCGGTGCAGTTTTTATATCAATTTACCGGATACGATAAAAAAGCGTACGGAAACAAATGACCTTTAAACTCTATAATTCCGGGAATTTCCGGTGTATAAAATAATAAAAAAAAAAAAAAAAAAAAAAAAAAAAAAAATAAATAAATAAATAAAAATAAAACGAATCACATACGCACGCACTAAAGTTTATCGTCTACTTCTCGCCCCGGGCGGTTCATACGCGATCCCGCGCGAAACCAGAACGTATTACACCCCGGGGACGTGTTCCGACTGTACGCTCTGGACAACATGGTGGCGTAGAGATTATTTAACCATACACAAACCGTTTGTGTGTGTGTGTGTGTGTGTATATAAACTTTCCACCCCTGACAATAAAAAAAAAAAAAAAAAAAAAAC
>CABPRJ010001462.1:136751-190397 GCA_902439185.1 Cinara cedri | reverse complement strand
GAAAAAAAAAAAAAAAAAAAAAAAGAAACGCGACGAACAAAAAACCGTCCCCTCGCAGCAGCCGCCGAGCATCGGGAATGAGGTTCTAAATCAAAATATCGAGCGGGCCGGGAGGGTGGATGCTCCAGGGAACTTGTATATGAAAGATAAAAAGCCAATTCCTCCGGAACAATAACTCGAATACATACGCGCGCGCATCTATTTGTATGCCGTAGTAATGTTATATATAAATTATACACTTACGGCCACTCTGGATTCTTTGAGGTCCAACCGCAGCGCCAGTGCCTCCCTCATGAACACGTCCGGATAGTGGCTGGCCAAAAACGCCCGTTCCAGTTCTTCCAGCTGCCACGTGTTGAAATTCGTTCGGGACCGCCGCCGTTTGTTGGCCAAGTCTTCCGAACTGCCCGCGGCGCTGTCGCCGTCAACACCGCCTGCAAACCATGTTATTGACATTATTACGCGCTACAAGCATAACGATTATTATTAGAGCCGTTGCAAAAGCGCATCAGCGAAATGCCGCCGCCACCGAAATCGCCGGTTCGCGGGAAAACGCGGCGCGTCCGCTTTCAGTCGGAATTTAGCGCGACGCGTGTCGTTGTATTCGTTCGCCCGCGCGTCCGTGTCGAGGTTGTCGCGCGGCGGCCGGGTGTCGGCCCGATTAACGATAAAATAATTAACAATCGATTTATAATAACAACAGCAGCTGTTGAAACCGCTGGGTTTCGCGTGCGACCGAGCGACGACGATTCAGCCGAGCGAACGTCATCTATCGAAATCGCCGGTCAGGTGTTTTGATGGACGAGATAATATACCAGCGCAGGAACAAACGAACAAAATCGAATGGCCGCACTAAGAGCCGGTAGGGGGCACCCGATCGCTAAACGCGATAAAAATTAAACGCGAATATTAAACAGCGAACCGTCAATACGATTTCGGTTTTCGGGCGGTTTCTACCCTCCGGGCGGCCGGGTCGGTCTCGAACCGCGGTGGAAACGTCAGCGGCCCAAAGCTGGACACGCGGAAACGGCCGCGGATCCGGGTCGCGTTATTTTCGCTCCCCGCCATGTGAAATCCGGTTTTCCGGGCACTTGCGGTTCCCGCGTAAACGGCCCGTAAACGACCGTTTTCCGAACGATAACATGCGACGGGAAACGACGACATCGTCGGGACGGCGGGCGCCGCGTTTTAATGTCGGACACGAGTACGCGGTCGCGTGGTACGAGTACGCGTGGTTACGCGGCGCGGCGATGACATCCGCGCGCATTGTTTCGAAAACTGTTACGGTTTTTCGTCGCGTACGTGATTTTTTCGCGTACGTATCTGTTGTTGTTGTTGTTGTTTTTTTTTTTTTTCCAACACAATACCGCGATACGGTTTCGCGCATACGCCACGGCAACGCGTATCGCCTCGGATCCGTTACACAATATTATTATTGTCGTGCGCGGTCCGCACCCGTCGCCGCGGCTATTTGATCGCGGACAATTCCGGCGGGTACGTTTCGCACGGGCTTACGATGAGAATTCACGTCGGCATTGAATACCGTTTTGGACGATTGGAAACCATAACAGCGCGTTGCACGTTGCTGTTGGTGCCTGTCGCGCAGACGAGAAACCGTAGCGGTTCGTCGCACCCGCGGTGATATTATGCTCCGCGAAACCGACGCCGTCCACGTCGGCCACGCGAAATACTCGAAACATTCGACGTCCGACGCGCGTACGTTGCGGTGTTCGGCGGGATAACGCCCGCTGTACAGGCGGCGCCGATGCTCGGACGGGGCGACTAGGGGGAATGTAGCCCCCGAAACTGTCGAGATCGTGAAATCGGCGGTAGAGGCGGATACCCGCTGGAAAAATACTCGGAGACCGTCCGATTGACGGACGGGTACCCGGAGGCGTCGAGGATTGTCACGATGCCGAGACGAACGAGAAAATTAATCTATATTGTACAATTCGCATTTGCAATATTCAGCCCGCCAATCTGGGCCTACTTCCCCCTCCCCCACCGCAGATAATCCTAGGTACGCCGCTGGTCGTGGACGATGCGTATCGAATTTATTTCGGGAAAAAAACACGCCGATAGAAATAGATTGTTACTATGCAGCGCGCGGTCGTGCGTCTCCAGTCCCAGGGATGAGATGGGCCTATCGAGAAAAACTGTTGGCGTTTTTTCGTTCCCTTTTATTCTGCTGGCCTAAACCCCGTAAGTGCGCGTCTACGTCGCGATAATACTCGCGGGCTGAAAACTATACGACAATCGGCTAGAGCATTTCACTCCCCGGTACCGAGCACATAATATCGTCACGACCCTCCCGAACGCGCGGTCGTTATCGGGGAATTTGTTTCGCGTTTCGAACCGCGTCGAAAACAGATTTACGCCGTCGTCGTCGCCGCCGCCGCCACCGCGAGAGGACGGACGCGATTCGTTTTCGATTATCGCGGCGGGCGCGCGGTCGAAAATTGGCCTTTTCCGCGCCGCGGCGACGGCGCCGGGGTTAAAAGTTTTTGGCGCGCGCGGAGGGCGTTAAAAACCGTGCGCCGCGGCGTTCGAAAAGTTCTCGGATCGGGACATAAGTTCAAAACTCCGCGCGAACGTACGACGTCCACGGGACCGGGGACCCGGGCGGCGCACAAAAACATACGATTTGTCTATTTTATTTCGCCCCCATACCCCCGGGTCGTCGTCGCCGATCAATAAGCGCCGGCGCCGGAAAACCGGGCGCGTTATATTACGGCGTTCGCGGCGGTGCGCACGCGTTTTATTGCGCGAGATTATTACGTGTCCCGGGCCCCGCGTGGCGATCCGCGGGTGAAAACAATTTCGCGATCGCCGTTATAAATCACCCCGCCACGACGCGCGGCGCAAGTACCGTCCTCGGGATCGTGCGCGAGAATGCCGGACGGGAACGCCGCGGTACCCGTCGCGTATGTATATACCCGCGCAAGTTTTATCGTTCCGAGGATTTTATCGGCGGCTTCGGACGGTCGTAAATCATATTATCGTGCGTACGCAACGAGCCCCCGCGCGAGACGACTCCGATAATAGATAATAAAATAATAGAACTCGCGCAGGATGCCGCCGGACCGGCGAAACGGTTTCCCGGCCGTTTGACGGTGGGTGGGTGGTGGTGGTGGACGGACGCGGCGACGAGGCGGAGAAAATTAATTTTCTTCCGGAACGCCAGCGGATGGCTGCGGGAGGATAGAGAGACGAATAGCCCGGGAAAGAGAGAGAGAGACGGTCCGAAAAGGGTCCCGGGGAAAAAGTCGCCGGGTGGTGGGGGTGGGGGGTGGGGGTAAACCGTTTGTGTATTACAACGCGTACGATATAATAACCGAACGAATTGTTTTCCCGGGTACACGCAGAGACGTACGACACAATGCGCACAACAATTTATTACGTTCTACGTCCCCGGTAACCGCGTCGTCGCAGGGTCCGCCATTATGGCGACAGAAGAATATTTCGTTATCTCGCGTTCTGTGTTATTATATTCGCGGGCGGCCCCGCGTACGGCCGGAGCGCGGTACAGCAGTACGCCTTTGTTGGTTTTTTTTTTTTTTTTCAATCCAAAGATCGGTTAAACGATAGTCGTCGACGTCTCTCTCGTATCCGTTTTAGCCCGGTCTACATTTTTTTTTTTTTTTTATAGCCCACTGTATACATTATGTTCTTATCCCGGCGTCTTTCGTCGCTCGCTCTTCGCAAATTTTGTAGTGCCGCTCCTCCCGCTGTCGCGGCTATCCGAGGGCTGTTTTCTTCGAGCGTCCGTCTGATCCGCGCTCACGGTTTTCCGCGCCTCGTCGGCGTATCCCGCCGCATATCGATGATGACACCTGAACGCGTCGTCGACAGTTCTTTACGGCGTTGGCGGACGTCGCAGCGACGCGCATCGGCAGCGTATATATATAGCCGACAACGCGATAGTACAAATCCGTCGGCCCGTTCTTTCCGCCGCACAGCCGCCGCACGGAGTTCCCTTCGACTCCGCGTTCGTCCGCCGAATTCCGATCAAATTCGAATGCGTTTTGCGCTTGCCGCCGTCCGCCAACGCACTTCGAAAGGCGCACGGCGTCGTTGCCGTCCAACAGACCTACGGGTCCGACCTGTCGCATTCGGCGACGGTGTTGCGATAACGGACTGTGACGCAGACGCGCGGCTTTTGGACGCGGCGTGTAATTTCCCGAGACATTCCGTCGAATCGTTCTTGTCGCGCGGACGGCAATGCGCGCGCCGCAATTGATTTCGACCGAACGGCGAAACCGTGTTAAAAACACAAACGACCGTCGTTCATTTCGCCGCGTCGAAACAACGCGCGATTTTCAATTTGAATCAATCTCGGAACACGCCGGGGGCGGATAACCACCGAACCGAACCGGCCCGCATGGATGTCTCGCGTTCCGAACGCTCAACCACCGCAGTGGTCCGAAATGTTCGTCGGCATCTCGACGTTCGTACGGCAGTTGCGGTTCGCACCGACAACCGACGGTCGATATTTTCCGGACGCGAAACGTTCCGGACCCTCCGACGCCCATTTGGACCCACGTCGCGCCGCGGACGCGTTACTACGCCGTCGGCAATTTCTCGCCGGGCCGACCGTCGCCGCGGCGCGTACCGGGGCTATCGTTTCCGTCACGGCGGTACCGCACCGCGCGCCGAACGGCCGGGATCGTCGTTATTGCCGTCGCCGCCGCCGCCGCCGCCGCCGCCGTCGTCGTCGTCGTCGTTATTGGCGGCGAGGCGCGCGACGACCGTAAAATAACGGCGCGCATGGCCGACCGCGATGGCCGACGAAACGTCTCGCCGTCTGAATCGAAACGACGAAATTCGTGTGTAATGTGTGCCGGGGCGACTGTCACCGCGCGCGCGGACGGCCGTGGCGCGCGTATTGTGCGTCCCCGCGTGCGTTTTACGCGAGAGGAACCCGTCGCGGACGCGTGTAACGCGGTAACGATACATTATTGTTGTTGTTGTTGTTGTTGTCGTCGTCGTTATTGTTATTACACGCGATACGCGTTTCGGACGGACCGTGTCAAACGGATAACAATTCGTTAAAATTGAATTAACGCGTCCGCCGCCGCCGCCGCCGCCGCCGCCGAAGACGGAGACGGGACGCTCTCACGATAGGCGCTCGGACCTTTCTCTCTTGCCGCCGTCCGCGGCCGAATGGCATCTTCGAAAATGAAAAAAAAAAAAACCCATCGACGCGCATACGTATACGTACACACACACACACACACACACGTCGTATTATTATTGTGATTATTATGTTATCGGCGGTTGTTGGCGACAATGACGGCGACAATGGTAATAGAAATAATAATGGAAAAAAAAAAAAACAAAAAACGGTTTCACGATGCGCGAAACGCGTCGGGCGGGCGACACCGTAAAATCTGGGACATACGATTTTTGTTATATTGTTCGCGGCGGCTGCGGTCACACAATACGTCTGAGTGCAGTGATGAGCACCTACAATCATTGTTGTACACACACGTACGCACGCGTGTGCTGTAAAACGTGTTACTATATTAGCGGGGAGCCGGGAGCCGTACGCGGCGACAACGGACGGACGGTGCGAAACGCGAAACGAGCGAATCGCGTATGTTATTATTAACGTTAATTTCGCGCGACGCTTTCGACGGAAAAAAAATAAAATAAAAAATATTATATACACACCGGCCGGAAATATAAGAACAAAACTAACCCCGGGTAACGAGACTGGACCTCCGTAACGATCGGGTCGGCGCCGGCCGTCCGATTCGCGTACGTAACGAACGATATGTTTTTCCACTCTGGCCGAACGCTAGCGGAACGACGCTCCGCGGGGTTTCGGACGTCGCCGCGACTTCCTACCCGCCGCCACCGTATCCGGGAATGGTTGTTGCCGATTTTATCATTAGAGCAAACCCGCGTACACGCGTTTCCCGCCCCGAATCCGCGCAAATCGGAAAATCGCGGCGCAATCGCGAGTTACCGCGGTTTTCACGGTAATTTCCGAAAACGGTTTTGTAACCGGTAAACGCGCTTGTCACAGCGCAAAACGGCGACGACGGGTTTTCGATGTTCCTACGACAGCGATTCGGGACGCGAACTCCGTACTCGATTTTCGAGTATTCGAAAACAATATCGATTCGTGCGAAACCGAATAAAAATGTCGAAAACCGCCGGGAAAACTATTGTAACACATACAGAAACAGCTAGCGTATGAATATTATCGATGGCGAATTCGGTATCGGCCGGCGATCGTTTTCTCCGCGGTCATCGCCGTAGAAACTGTACGAGAGACGTCGAAAAACGATCCCGTAAACGCGTCGACCGCACGAAAATCCGGCCCGACGGACTCGGACGAAATCCAACGCGCGGACGCAACGGGTTTTTCATTTCTTTTTTAAATTATTATTTGTTAAGAATAACGTCCGCGCGCGAACGAACGCCTCCCAGCCCTTAAACTGCACGCCGCGGGCGCGCAAAGTCGGGTAATGTAACGACGACGACGATAATAATAATAATAATATTATTATTATCATTATTATCATTTTATACGCTTTCAAAATCGCTGCGCGCGTTTAACGGAACCAACTCTTTTACAACTCCGGTGCAACAGACGCGCGAAAGACGTTCCGCGAAAGTTTATGCGACACACGCGCGGGGGTTCGTCGTCGTCGTCGCCGCCGTCGAATATATACGCGCGTACACACCCGCCTCTAATAAATTACGGATTCTGAACGGCGGCTCTCGCGCCGATGTTCGGTAAGTTTTCGCCCCCCAAAGTCGGGCTGTACACGCGCGCGGACGACCGTAGTACACGTGTGTGTGCGTATATACCGTACGTAAGCGCGGGGAATAGGTAAAGTTAGTTTACGGGTTTCCGTTATACGGGGGGGGGGGGGGGGGAGAGCGGGCGCGCGCGCGGTTTTCGATTAAACAAAGTTAATTTGATAGATGACGACGGCTGTGCGGGAACGCGAGCGCGAGTCCAATTAAACGCGAATCTCGACGGCGGACGGGCGCTGTTGTGTGCCGCGTTGCGTGCGCGCGCGTACTCACTGAAATCGGGTTTACGTGCTCGAATAACGCTAAAGCCGCGGGAATACGGTACGGTAAGACGGCGTGTGCGCGAAACGCGCGCGCCGCACAAACAGCGTTGGGTTTTACGTGCGAGCGCCCGCGGTAACGGACGAGCGACGACGTTTGCCCCGAGGACCGCGCGGTCCGGAGAAAAAAAATTAAAAAAAAAAAAAAAAAAACCCCGGCGAAACTCCAGAAAATCACGCCCCGATAACGGGGGCCGTCGACCGGTCGGATCGCGGACCGTTTCGGCCGTCAACGCTAGCCGTCCGTTAAGAATTGAATTTTACGCGGCACACCGCCGCGGTAGAAGCGATCTCGCGAACGCCCCTTTACGGTGTTTACGGAAGACTGCGAGTTTGCCGTTTCGGTCCGGAGAAGAGAAAAGCGCCGGGCCGTGGACACGAGTATCGTTAACAACGGAAGAAGGAAGGGGTTGAAATCGGCAACAGACGCAATACGAGGCGGATAACCGGTTCATTTGAGCTCGCGGTTAGCGGGGCGGAAAGGGGATGAACACATTTCGGTTGAACGGTCAATACGACCGGGAATGTAAAAATTAAGTTTAGAAAATAAGACGTAGTTCGGCCCTGTTTTGATTTTCCTTCCGCGCGTCAAAACGCAAAGCGCTATCTCCCGGTAACTTGTTCGATTGGCATTCTTTCATTTTTTTTTTTTTTTCTAGTTAATTATCCTATAGCACTCACCCCGTGCAAACGATATTAGCGCAATCGAACATAGCTATAAGCAATACTTTTTTTTATCATCAAATATTATAATTTTCATAAAACAAAACTATATATTTGAATGCTAACTTTTACGTTTTAGATTTTCGTTTTTTCTTCGGTCGAAAGGGCTTGAAAAATAATAAATGTGAGTAGTATTTTTTCGCTTTCTGCTGTGAAAACTAATACAAATTTAATTACTCGTGATTTATGAGTATGAAATATTTTTTCACGTTTGAAATATTCCATAAACATAATTCCACATTGCTTAAAATATTTAAAAATTCCGGTCGTTTCTTGGTTTGGTTTTGTGTTAAGTTCCATAAATGAATAATATATTGTAGTACTGGATTCGTTTTAAGCTTTAAATATTGCGGTATTGTGTGAATCGGCCTTGTGCCGTGATAAAAAAAAAAAAATTTCTTAAAATAATGCGTGAACAATAAATTAAAACCGATTGGACTATTTGTTAAGACAATTGCGTTAATTGCGGATATTGGCGTTCATTTCGATTTGTCGTTAACGGTTTTCGAAAAGACTACGGGTAGTGAGCCTGGCACGGTTGCTTTTCACGTTTCACGATTAAAAATAAATTCTATGAACTTTTTACATTTTTTTATCGAGACCAAAAACATTTCAAGTGTACAAGTTTCGCGCAGTTCCGGAACATCGTGTGTACAAACGTACGAATCGCGGTTAGCGGAGGAGTAAACAAACGGGCGAAAAGAAAGGAGGACAGATATTTGTATTTTGTCGTTACAGAACCGTTGCGTAGAGACGTCGCATAACAATGTTGCAAGGAGAACAATTTGTTCGAAAGTCGCGGTAAATGGTTAGGTGTTCGCGCTGCACGACAACACTAGGTATACAATAACGCAAACAATGCGTAGCACCGATGATTTGGAATCGAGTTACAGATTTTGACCGAACGACGACTAATGAGATATAACGAGATAGATAGAGAGAGAGAGAGACAGACAGACAGAGATGTATGCGTACGAGAAAACGAATCTGAGAGCGCGGGAAGAAATCTGTCGGGAAAGTGCAAAAGACCGTTCTCAATTGGTAGCACCGATTTGCTATTTGAATTACGTAAAAACGTAAAATATCGACGTATTTTACGTTTTGTTTCATTTCATTTTAGTTTTTTTTTTTTTTTTGTTAATAGATTGTCAATAACATTTTTCGGAACGCGGCGCGCGCAGGGGAATTACACGCGCGTAAGCGAGCGTGTATAAAAACGTTCTTATTTTTATTTTCGTTTTACTACACCTGTTTTATTGTTAAACAGGTTTCCGTGTTCTAACTCCCGAAATATAATCGCGCCGAAAAGCCGATAAACCGGTAGCGAAATTACATTTTAAACACGAATATATCGTTAATTTTATTGTCAATAAAATGTACCGACGACCACTTATATTATACCGGTCCGTATATTTTTCAAACAAATCTGTTTTGACTGTTTTAATTACAAAAGCGTATATACGATATAATTATTATCATAGCCAGACGGGTTTAGATGCCTCACAAAAAAAAAAAAAAACAAAACAAAAACAAAAAACCATTAGAATAAAACTGAGATTTATAATACGCGTAATACGTCGAACTATAAATATTGTAGAAAATTAATATCGGGGCTGTACTACAAGTGTTTTCGGTAAGTATAACGTGTACAAATTACAATTTAACAACCACGCAATCGGGCGACGCGCGGCACGAAAAACAGACTCGAACACAGACACGTACACTTATAACGGCTGGAATATTTCGAATAATAATATCGTATAATAATCTTTTACAAACTGCACAATCGTATTTTGTTATTAAAGTTGTACTCGGAGGCGGGTTGAGATATTTCATTTCGGTGGTCAAAACTTTAGGGTCGCCGGCCATTTAAATGTAAAATGTACGGACACGAAAAAAAAGGCCGTTAACTTTTCTTTCCCGAACCTCCCTTAAGAATGTCCTCCTTAGTGTTTGAACAAAAAGTCTGATAATATTTTGATAGTTCAGTGTGATAAAAGTGAAAAAAAAAGTAAAAAAAAAAATTGTTTTTACAGGTATTTTTCATTTATTCTTTAAATGGCTTAAAGCCTCGAACTATAAAGTCTGTGAATTGAAATACGGGATTATCGTGCATACATTTTCGAGCGCTTTTGTATGTAAAACCAATGAAACAAATTCAAGACAGTGTTGTCCAATGCACGACGATTGGCAACCCTTGGTTCGATTAGTAGTATAAAATAATGCCCTCCTCATCTCGCGAATATAACACACCCGTAAAAAAATATAATTATAAATATTATAACAGTTTTTAGATTCCGAGTGATGCGGGAATGTGTTGATTTTATTTCGATTCGTTTTGTTTCCAAAACCAAATTTTCTATCGGGGAGGTTTTCTTTTTTGGGGAACCCCGTGGAACGATATTCTCCCTGCCGTGTCTTATCCTCTCTTCCAAAGATGGATCACCCAGTAGTTCACAAATGTTCAGAAAACTTTTCCTAGAGCGCAGACGTTTTGGTGTTGGTGTCATTTGTCCGTACATTATCAAATATAAGTAAACAATTTAAAAAAACTACATATTTCGAAAAACGATAATGTTGTAAATGCAGTCTCGCTTGAAACAATACTGAATTACTTACACTAATGTACCTTATTTATTATAACCTGCAATTATTAAAATGTATTATTTGTTCCGTTTAAAAAAAATCGTCTATTATACGTCATATTACGTTGTTCCTTTATTATGTCTCGTGAATGTTAATTATATAAACGCGATGCCTTTAATCTGCTGCAGGAAGTCTTCGCCGCGTATGGCGCAGGCAACCTACCGTAAGCAATCATCCCTTACACATTAAATATATAAGAGGCGTTTAGTAAATTATAAAATTTAAAAAAAAACAAAATATGATTAATTTCCGAACATTAACCGGAGAATTATGTTATTACTTATATAAAACGGATACCTAATAAACCGCCCCCCTCGAAAAGTCTATTTATTTTACGAGAGGAAAACAAAAAAAATAAAAAAAAACGACGAAGATGTTCCAGATGTCCGACGATGGACAGCACGCATCTAATAATAATATTATAAAACGTCTCCACTACGTGCCGTTTCGTGTGGAACACATAATATACCGGAATAATCGAGTGTGCGCCGTTGCAGTATCGCTCGAGATACGTCGGCTCCCGTCGGCCACCTGTGACTTTTACGTAGAACAATTTTTTTTTTTAACAGGTAAAAAAAAAAAATTATTATTATAATAGCGTGTCTACGGTGTATACGACGACAATGTACGGTGTGTACAATAACGATCGACGTAACATTATTACGTTATAGTGTCAGCCGTGGAGTATCTGATGTTCGGTAGGTGGGGGGGAAGAGGGAGGTGAGGCCAATGTATAATATTGGTATGATATACCCGACTACGGCGACGCGAAAGAGTAAGTATAATAATATTTATATGTATAGCGAACAGGGGAACGTGATTTGAATTGTAATTTCCCGTGAACAAACCACCGCTGCCGCCTCCGAGTCTTAATTCATTATAATAATAATAATAATAACGACGCGTACGGTATTACAGCGCGGGAGGCGGCCGGAATACGAACGGGGAACGGCGGGACGAAGGGTTTTACGATTATTACGACCCAATTACAAAATACGACTTAATAATAATAATAACCGACGACACGAGGGGGGGAAGGAAAAATTGCCACCGCTTTGTATTTTTTTATACGGGCGTTTGATGTAAGTGCACAGAAATAATGTACAAAACTTAATGCCGCCAAACATCTGTTCGACTTATACCGCAACGTTTTTCAAATTAACGCACGCCCTGCATGTTATAAGTACTTACCCTGTATAAATATTATCGAATATTTAACGGACAAGTTTATGTACGCAAACTATTATTTCCCCCCTCCCTCGCACCCCATAGGCTTTCTATTAAATTCGGTAATCCGTTTTGCTTTTTCTGCTGACTATTTTAACGGGGCCATCGCGTAATATTATACCACTGAATGTTCAAATAACAACTACTGCAGTTATAATTAAAATTGATTTCTACATAAATATCACAATGGCAATAACAATGTAAAATCGCTGATATTTCCTACTGGGTGCGGTGTTTAAAAAGGCAAGTTGGAAGGATGTATGTGCACGTAGAATAATTTAATTTGATACATCTGTACACGGCGGTAAACCGTCGATAAAGAAAAACTATTCCGAGCCCGTTATTATAAGTTTCGTTTTTCTCCGTTTTCCGTGGTAACCGAGAAATAAACGAAAATTATTCGACAAACTGCCAGCTTTACAATGATAAAATCAATAAATTAACGTTCCGTAGAATTATACACGTAAGGTCCTATAAAGTTTTTGATTGGAACGAGTACTCCCGGAAGAAAAGTTGCGATATGAATGGAGAACGGAGTTTAATTTTTGTGTAAACGATCAACGTCGAATAATTATCAAAAAATAACCGTTTTGACATTATATTACATTAAGTAATATAATTACTTACTTGTGTAACATTTAAATTGTTTAAGAATTCGAAATGCAAACGTGTTAAAAATCAATTTATACTGCCGTTTGATGTTCGAACTTGACACGATAATATTAAGCCGTACGCATTCGAATAAATCTGCAGTGGGCGCGCGCTTTGATATTTGATTAACGCTAGTTGATTTTTCCGTTATTACATTATCAATGCTGTGCGCTAAACAAAAAGCATATTATGTTATCGCGTCATCGTACTACATATTATAATCACAATATCTAATAGAAATAACAACTCATCGTTATATTATATTACCATCTTCAATGATTTTTCATTTATTATGAGCTCTCGTATGTTCGGGGAATAGGTGTGTAATATGTTTAATAATAATTATAAAACGGCGTAATTTTAACAATCGGACGAGTTTTACGGAGAAGGGCTTAAAAGTCGATTTTGGCTTGCGTTTTCGGTTCGCGCGTTAATAAATGTGCACGTAACTTTTCAAGAACAGCGCCACCGCAGTAATTTACAGACGATGGCCAAAACGATTTAATGAAATGCGTTTGAATAACAGTAAGTCTGTACGTGAATTTTGGTTTTATTTTTACGACGGAGCTATTATAATAAATTATCCAATAATGTCGAGTCGAGACGACTAAACGATTCAAGAAAAAAACGGTAAAATTTCAAAGGTCTCGAGTATTACAGCTTTTCGTCTCTCGCGCGTCCTGTAATACGGCTGTTTTTGATTTGAGCCCTTTCATTAAAATCCGATCGTGGACCTTTGCTATGTGTTTTAACAAACCGTATACGCGTGTGTAAAGATGTGTGACCTAGGCGCGTACTGCGCGTATATACGTGTATAATTAATATTATAGAAAAAAAAAAAAATGTTCACCGTAAACAATGATGCGTATAATAGATATCGCAAACGAGTCAGAAGGGCCAGAGGGGTCGGCGGGTCCGATTGGACAGGAATTTTTTTTTTTTTTGTAAACAGTTTCAACCTGCACAATAAGCGGGCACGAAAAACAACAGCTATGCAGAGCTGCAGCATAGTAGTTGTGGTAGTTTTGACCTAATTCAAAGTCTATCAGTTCGGATTAAAGCCGAACAGAGGCCGTCTATGTAATTAAAAACACCTATACTGTTTTATTGAATCGTACGAACAACAATTAAATTTTTATTTGGGTAACGTTAGAAAAATAAATAAAACTAAATAACTGTATTACGCACCTCGAATCGAATTTCACGAAGCTGAAAAAAAAAACAAACAACATTATCCGAGCACAAAACAATTTGGAAAACTGCGAGTATAATTAAGAAAGCGCCAGAACGTTTCGGAAATTTTACCGCGTCTAGAACGAGCGGTCAAAGAAGCGGTCGGTGAAAATGTCACGTCACTGTTATTTCAGGTCTTACGGTTTACAAAATGTACAGATTCTTTTATCGCGCGAATTTTCCGACGTGGCTTTTCGCCCGTTATTAAGAAAACTACGTGGAGGGGGGGGGTATGACCTCTCCTGAACCCGGCATGGCTATAAACCAGAACCACTTCGCTACTCCTAATGTCCACGGTCAGAACGTCAGCATTCAAAACAAATAAAATAAATATAAAAACATTGAATACCCTAACCGAGCAGTGATATTACGACGATGACCTACGCGATATAAATATTTTCGTTATTATTGAAATATAATAATAATTATTATTATTTACGATGTTTTAATCAATTATTAGACCCGGTTTCGGGAATAAAACGGCGAAACGATAAGCCGGCTAATTTATACGTATATATATAAATAAAAAAAAAAAACCAACAATAATACGATATGCGTGATCTCGTACGCGCGCGCTTCCGTGAGTGTGTGTGTTTTAATTGAAACAAACCGATCGCGATGATGCTGTAGCACATAAACACAAAGCGAGAAAAATTAATAAAGGAGTGTTTATTTCTTATTAAAACCGTACGCGTTGAAGAATGTCTGTGCGCGTTCGGCGTATACGGAGTGTTTTTTTTTTTTTTTTTTTTTTTAACCCACGGGTAGTGGGTATATGTACAATGTTATGTTCACTAATTGTATATATATATAAAGTATTTTTATCGATTTAGATTTCGAACACGGCGGCGAATGTATAATACTATTAGTTTTACTAATTGCTACACGGCGATGATGAACGTGTGTTTCTCCCTCCACCTCCCCCCCCATCTCCCCGAGAAAAAAAAAAACGCTTTTTCGGTTTGTCAATATACAATTCGAATCGTTCGGGATGACGCGCGTACGCTTTTGGTCGATTTCTGAAAAACGCCGTTCGTACTTATACGCTTTATAAATCACGTAACCGGTTCACCGCAACCGAATCGGTGTTTTCCCGTACGCTCTGTAACGTATACTGAATTTCCCGGCTATGCATACAACGGCGACCCGCAGTATGATCTACGGAGTGTGTCCGACACGTTACGCCGAGTATTATTATGATTTGAATTTTCGATAATACGTTTCATAAATACGTTTTTTAGAGAGAGAAAAAAATCAATCTGATTTCCACGCGACTCTTGTCGGAGGTACACTGCACATACGTATCTATAATGTGACGTGCGATGATGATTTTGTTTTCGAGACGTGTCGGTCCGTGCAGATTACGAAACGATAACGCCGCATAACCGACAGACGTTAACGTATTATGTTCTCGTGTTTATACAATTTAAACGTATTCTAGAAAAAAAAAAAACAAACCAATCATACTGTATATACATGATAATGTATACCTGTGTATTATAGAACCCCATAACTATTGGTATGCAAGCATAGATATTTATTTCAGTCGGGCGTATACGGCGATCTTTGGTCCTCGGTGTTCCACGAACGGATGATACGGCGATGAAAGCCGCCGACAATTTAAAACGAGTAAAAAAATAATAATACCGATTTCTATACAAAGCTCATCATCGTCTGGTTACGACTAATTAGATTAGGAATAATAGAAGTTTTTTTAGTTTCCTACGTGTATATGTGTATATGCCGTGCCCGTATTGGTATAGCGTTTATGCCGTATTAATATGCGCTGCGTAAAAAAAAACATGTAATGTAACGGGTCACCGCGGAATTCGCAGCCTCGCGGAGACCGGATGTATCGGTACCCGTATAATTGTTACGCGATCGTCTTAATTGTTACGCGATCGTCTTGGAAAAAAAATAATAATAATAATAATAACGCAATAATAAAGTACGCGATGGTGCTAAAGTACGCGATGGTNAAACATGTAATGTAACGGGTCACCGCGGAATTCGCAGCCTCGCGGAGACCGGATGTATCGGTACCCGTATAATTGTTACGCGATCGTCTTGGAAAAAAAATAATAATAATAATAATAACGCAATAATAAAGTACGCGATGGTGCGATTTTTTTTTTTTTTTTTTTTTATTATTATTTTACGATTGTTCGACGGTACGATCGCGATCGGCCGCTGCGCGACAACACGGCCGCGCGCACCGGAAATATTCCCCATTGGTGTTTTACGGCAGCGGCGGGGAACGGGGGTCACCGGATAATCCCGTCCCCGCCTTTCACCCTCGAGCGTTACGCAATCAAATGTCATTATGCGCACTGCCCCGCCGAATACGGTCGGTACGTGCGTTGTTGTTATTGTTATTATTGGTATTGGTGTTGGATAAAGTTCAATCTCGCCGCCTTTGAATACGATATTCCCGGATCCGCCCTCCCCCCCCACCCCTCCATCCGTGCCGCCGCGGACCCGCGAAACCGTACACGCGTTTCAAAAGCAATTCGAACAATACGCGCGCGCGTGCAGGTATACCGTTTGAAAACGTACCCGGATATTATCCGCCGAACAAACAAACAATTGAATACGATAACCGTGTACGGACGGACGGCTACTTTTTTTAAAAAAAAAACATTACACTAACGCTTTCGAACGTTTTTTTTTTTTTTTAAATTTTTCACCTACAAACTGGATTATTAGAAATCAATATCTGCATTGCGTTTGACTTTCGACGCATCGTACGCATAACGAATGTCACGCGACGCGACGCGTTTCGATTTGAAAACAAGTTTGAAAAAAAAAAAAAATGACTTTACAGTATACGTATTTTCAACAATAGTATTCGATTTCAAATATGTGTGTACAAATACGTATGCAAAATATAAACTGCACGGAGCCATTTTTCGTAAGAGCATTTAAAATAGGCGCTAGGAAAAGTATTCGATTCGTTTCATTCAAACCATTTTTGCTCGAATACTTTACAAGTCTAGACCGTAATTACATAATGAGTTGCCGCGTTGAACGTTACCGCTGACTGACGTCGAAAATCGAAAAAACGTAAACTTTACTATTTAGACATTTATTTAAGACGCGAATCGGTTTATTATCAAACATGAAGGTAAAAGATATAAGGTACGGTGTGTCTGTTATGTTTGCGCTTTGGGATTCTTACACGTTTTAATTTTTCGGCGACGTATACGATCGTGTGGAACATTACGAGTTCGTAAATCGTCGTTTATCGTTTGGAAATTAAAACAATATCAAGGCCGATTCGCTATAAAAGTCAAACCAACAGTACAAAATCGGTTGTTTCGAACGGAAATATATTCATTTTATCCGATTTTCAACATCGACCGTGGTGCGTTTAACAATCGTGAAAAACGAAAGGAATAATATTGCCAAATCGAAGTTTTCGGATACGAATCGATTTTACGAGGGGGAAAAAAAAAATACATATTAATTTACACGCATCTGCATTATTACCGTATCGAATAGTGTTTTAAATACACACGTGTATAGGGGTATTAATTGAATTCCGTCGGCGGCGGTGTAACTGTATAATTATGTGTTAAGTTCACGTTTGTACACGCGATTTGAATTATTTGAATAATAATTTCGGTATAATATTAGGTATAATAGATGTATAATAATATTAATACGGAAAATTGTAGCGATTTTTAAATACCGTTGTATTCTCGCGAAACGGACTAAAAAGCAAATGATAATTGTAAAAAAATGTTTTCGAGTCTATCGGACGGCGGAAAGCGGGTCGAAAATCGATCACGAGTTTCAAATTTCTTCGCGAGGAAGTCGCAAGTACCTGCATAAAGCGCGCAGGATAAATAAACTTGTTAAACACTCTATGTGCAATATGCTTATACAATATTACAAGTTTCGACTTACAAACTGTACGGCTTTTTCTATAAAAACGACGATATTATATTATAACGCGCGTAGTCATTATTGTAACTGAAAAAGAATTTCGGACAGGCGTTATAAATATCGCACCACGATTATTTCGCGTACATTTTAATCGGGGGTGAATACTCGAAAATTCGTCAGTAATATGTTTAGAATCATCGACTCTATCACCATATAATATGTAGGGTACACGCGGTTAAGTATTCGTGCGCCGTGTGCATCTAGCGTACAACAATACTGCCTGCTTTGAGTCTGGAAAAAAAAACCGTTAAATTACAAACAAACCCGCACTGGACATTTTGAGATCGGATCTTTACACTCGTATCACTATACTATTGGTCCACTGACAAATTTATTTTTATTTTCGAACGGACACGGGCGAAAATACGTTTGCGTACGACCCAGGCCCGGCTCAAGGAGTGTGTGACGGTCCGGGCTCTAATACGGCATTTTTCGGGCGTGGCATTTGCAATTTTTCACGTAGTATTCGTATTTGCGAGTGGCGGCGAGAGTTCAGTTCGCTCGGGCGTGTTTAAAAAACGCTCGAGCCCGGTCTGACACGATCGAACGACGTCGCGCGATGTGTCGAAAACGTCCTCGTAAATACAAGACCGACGTTATCGTCGCGTTACAGACATTTTTGCGCGGACGTGTTGTGCTCGTGAAAACCGAACGTTTCACTACCCCCTCAGTACCGCGTGTACTGTTGACAATGTTTCGAAACGTGCGTTCAAAGGTCGGCGAACCGCGTTCGCGACCGCATTAACGATACCGTTGTCGTAATGATAATTGTTTTCTAGGTGCGCGTCGTCGTGTAGAATGGAGGACGGTAATAGCGGCGTTCGGCGCGATAATATTTGGAAAAACAAAACGATACAATAACCCGAAACAAAAAAAAAAAAAAAAAAAAAATGTTAAAACACCGCGGAACGCTACGTACACGCGGACGTGTAACGCGTTTTATTTCAGGCGGGTGTGCCAGCAGTGTAATTATCGCTTTCGATATGAGACGGGGCCGACGGGAGGCGGACGTTTCTCGCGCTCCTCGCACCCGCGGATACTGCGGGGTATCGGTACTTCTGACAGTGTTATTACCGCGTTATCCGTACCGACGTGGCGCTGGGTTAACCGTACGGGGCGGGCAGGGAACCCAAAAATTGAATAATACCGCGCGCCCTACGTCCGATCCGGTCGAATAGGATGGCCCGCCGCACACGTGCGTAATTACAAATCGTCTCGTGGCCGTTCGCCGTGCGTATTGTGTGTCGACAGCCCCGACCATTCCGTCCGTTTCCCGCCGATTGTCGTCGAGAACGAAGCGGACGAAAAAAAAAAAAAATAAATAAATAAATACCCGCCCGAACGCGACGTCTTTGAATCGTCTGCCGCCCGAAAACTAGAAGTAAAATCCTTTCCATTGTGTGTGAAACGCCGTACGGCGATCCGTATTGTGTGACCCGAACGCGGTTGTCCGTGTCAAAAATACAATCGGATTTCTGTACGTATAGAAAATAACCGAACCGTTTTATCGGTTTTAGATTCTGCGGTTCCGGGGTAGTATATTATGGACAGTATTACGACGCGAGTGTGCGCGCGCTTTTCGTTTTTTATTTTATTTTATTTTTTTCCCCCGTCTGCAGCAAACAATTTTTCTACCGGCAATTTTAGCGTGTATCGTCTTTTCTAATAGCAGACATCGATCGACGGGATCGCGGAAATTTCCATTTCCGCCCCCCCCCCCATAGTCTTATCCACCATGGTTTTAAACGTTTATTAATTATTATTTAATATGAATTCTGCGTGTTTTTTTCTAAATCTGTCTATAGAAACAGAAATCCAAATATTTCCATAAATATAATGTTATCATAAGTGATGTTTCAAACACGGACTGTAATAATCGATTAATTATTATTTGGAATATTATTATTATTATTATAATTATTGTTTATCGCGATAACATTGTTATAAAACGTATTCTAGTACACCGTACTCGACACAACGAAATGTAATGTTTAAAAAAAAAAATTAAGGAAAAATATAATTTTAAATGAATACAATAGCCGAAAGATTTTCTAGTTAATAAGGGTGTGGGTGATAATAATATCAGTTTTAGATTTGAGTGGCGTACCTACACCTTATACACCGGTACTAAAATTGCAGCGGGTTTTTGTAGAATATCGTAATTATTAACATTAAATTTATGGAAATATTTGGATTTCTGTCGTTAGACGAAATTGGATATTAGACTAAAAAAAAAAAAAAAAAGTAAATAAATAAATAAACGAATTCATAAAAAATACGGGGGAAAACATCCGCATCGAAACACGTATCGGGTGGTCCTGTAAACGGATGTCCTAGTAAACAGAAAACATTCGGGGTGAAAATGTCCGATGTACCGTTTTTTTTTTTGCCGATTGAAACCAACGCGAGTTTTTTTCCGTTTTGGTTTTTTGTATTCGGTCACGCGCGGATAATGTCGAAACGCAATAGGTAGGTGATAGTTTTTTAATTTTTTTTTTCTTAATATTGTACACGTTTATTAATTCGACGATGTTTTCTCGCAGTCTCTTATCTCGCCTTCTGCTCGGGGGCCGTTGAATGTCAGACGCATTACTGAAAACCGAATGTCGAATATTGATAATGAAAATAATATGTAATATCAATTTATCTCGTGTTAATAAACTATACTATTATAGTTTTTTAATGAACCGTAAACAAAAAAAAAAAAAAAATAAAAATAAAATAAATAGCGCGCGGTGTACGCACCATCATCGTATAATAGTTTTTTTTTTTTTTCAGATAAACGAACACGCATTTAAGGAGACGACCTGATGTCTGCGTATTGCGCGCCCGTTATAATTGATAATAATTATTAACGTTGTAATCGAAATGCAGACTCGACGGCGGGGCGATTACAGTTCGTCGCGGACGATTTTCGTTCCTCTCGCTCGGGCGGATTTACAACAATACGTGCAACGACGGTTTCTAAAGTTTTCTGTTGGCTGACTTCGGACCCCGTGGTTTGGATGATGATACACGTAACGATACGGAATGATTTTAAATTCGCCTAACGTAAACGTCTCTCCAACACGCATCGAAAAGATTCGAGCGTGCTCTCAGTTATAACAATTTTATATTTATAAACAATAACAACTATAACGGGTTTTTTTTTTTTATAAATTGTAATATTCGTATTTTAAATCATTTCAGTATACAATTGAATTGTTACTTCGAACGAATTGTGTGACCGATAGATTTATAAAATAAACACCGGGGGAGCCGTAATAAATCTTCGGAGATCATTTAACGTGTAAAAACGTCGATTACCCGAATTTACAGGGAGCCGATTCACGAATAGCTCCGGACGAAATCGATCAATTTTCGTTTTTATTTTTTTTTTTCATCGCAGTTAGATTTCCGGTAGAATAGACGGACCGGACGGGGGGAAAAAAATAGCACACATAGTAAATATCAAAAGGCATTTCTCGCTTTCGAAAACTGTAAATACACGACGCTCCGGTGAAATCGTCGTCAAAAGGAGAACCGGATATTATCGTCGAATTAAGATTAGAGGGGTCCAACGAAATCGTTTTGTGTTTCATTGTAAATATTTTCTGTCCGAAAATTTTCGCGCGGGACGATCGGCAAACATTCGGCAAACATCGGCCTCGGTGGTCGTCGTTTTTTCGTCAGGCGAAACGGTCCGACGCGACGGACCGCTCGGAATGTCCGTGGCCCGGCACGCGCGGGATGAACGCGGCCGGGCCGCGCGGCCGTAAGGGGGTGAAAAAAACCCGCTCGTTTTCGCGTTGCTAAACGCGCGACAGCGTAACGTCCGATATTTTTTGACCGTCGAACGGTCCGGACAACAAACGCGTTACGCGAACGTTGGCCGTGTCACACCGTCGCGCGCGTGATCGAAACGAAAACGCATCACGACGCGCGCGATAATATCGAATGGAAAAAAATCGCCCGCGCTCGAAAATTGTTTGTCTACGAGACGGGAGACGCGTCGTTTCCCGGTCCGCCGCGTTTACCCCGGCGTTCGTCCTGCGGTCGGGTGGACGGGGAGGGCGGTCGGCCGGCGGAACGAAAACCGATTGAAACGCGTTGTCGGCTCCGCGCGGCACGACGCGCGGACGACAACGGCGGCAATAATCAACGTGGCCGACGGTGTTCGTGACTGCCGGCACGCGGTCCGAAACGTCCGGCCGGGCGAAACACCGCGGCGGTTTTCGCGTGCCCCGCGCGACCGCGAGACGCGACACGGCGGCGCTTTCCGCGACGACACCGCGTCGCGTGACATTTACGCGATTTATCATCAGTCAATCAGTACAAGATGCGCGTCGACGACGTTGCGTACGCACGCCCGGCCGTTTCCCCGTCGTAATGTTAAACAGCGACGGCGACGTCTCCGAGACGATAATAACACGTCGTATGCGCGCCACCGTCGACCGACACGGTCCGCGCGCGGACGAATAGTAGACGGTTGTTATTTATTATTATTTCTGCTTCTTTTTTTTTTCTCTCAATAACACACACGGGTCCCACCGAGCACGGAAGAAAAACCGCGACCCGACCTAACCGGGAACGGTCCGAGTCCGCCCAGAGGTGCCCTGCAACAAGCATGACGTCGTTGACGACATCGTTGTCGTTGTACGACAGCGGATACCCGACCGCCACGCGCCCCCGCGCGCACGGGTCCCGCAATGCGTTAAACGCGCTATTGCGGCGCGGAACCGAAGAATGAAAACGCACTTAAACGCCGTCGTCGTCGTCGTCGTCGTCGTAACAATATCGTTGTAGTTTCGCTATCCGAGCGATAAATATCACGGAACCGGTACCTGCGCGGCGCGTATTTATCACCGCGGGGGCGTGTACCGTTCGCGCGTCACTGCGACGTAAAAACGTGAAACGCGGTCTCGTCGCGCACCGCGTTGCCGTACCGACGCCGCCGACGTTCGTTTCCACCCGTTATATTTTCCCGCGCACGGAACGTTCGCGCGTCACGACGTAACGGTCGCGCGTACGCGCGGAGTCCGGAACGTTTCGCTGGACGACGCGCGTGACCCGGGCGTGCGGGTCACTCCGTTCCGGAGACCGCGGGAATCCCGGCGGGTACCGGAGAGCCGCGTGACCCTCGGTATCGATGATCGAGCCCGAGTATTTACGACGGTCGGACCGTTTTCGCCGCGTCCGCCGTCCGAACGGATTAGCGACCGCGGCGCAATCGGTTCTACGCGTTGTTCCGATATTGCGCGAAACGGCCGAAAACCGCGAACGGTTTCGCGTGCGATTTGCGACGGTGATGGCAGAGCGCGCAACCCTCGGGTCACCCGGTTCACCCGTGCGCGGTCACTCCACACGTGCACATCGTACGACCGCGGCGTCAATGAACCGCGCGTCGAAGCGGCGCTCGGCCGGGGCGGACATTACGGAAACCGCGTAATATTCTGAAACGTCACGCTGTCCTTGTTTTTCACGCGGGGCGGAACCCGTGTCCGCTTTCAAACGGCGAAAATCCCGCGAACGGACGAAGTTTCGGTTTAAACGCGTTTTGGCGACGGGACAATGTCACGTGCAATGTCCGTAAACCCGTTGACCGGAAATTCCGCTTTCGGGTTTGAGCAGTGGAGTAGCGGCGGCTGTATCATTTATTCGCTGTTGTCGAATCTCGCGCGTACGGTCGTTTCGTTTTTAAATGAGACGCGATTCGAGTGCGACGCGTTTCTTAACCTCGCCCCCGCGCGGAAGAGCGTACTGCGACCGGCGATATCGCGAGAAGAAGGGGGAAAAAAAGTGGTCGATAAAAAACGGCGGGTGAGCGGAGAAAACAACAGGATAAAACCGAAGATTACAACTGACGGTCGTCCGCGAACCACGATACGATCGCTGAAAAACACGTTAACGTACGTTTATTGTACGGACGCGCGTCATCAATCGTATAATCGACCGTACGGAACGCGGTTTTCTTTTTTTCGTTTTAATTTCTTTTGGTTTGTCCCAAGAACTGCAATACGTTTTTTTTTTTAAAAAAAACACCGCGTTTTCCGTATTTCTGCGCACCCGTTGTTCCAGACGACGCGCGTCCCCGTCACACCTCTATACGAGCACCTCATATATTGCGCTGGACCGTCACGAGTTCCGGTCGGATCGGCGTGCGAGTAATTAACGTCCGGAGAGGAGAGTGCGCGTGGATAACACGTCGCTTTATTGCGTGTTTTTTTTTTTTTTTTTTACTTTATTTTCCGCAAAAAACTATAACAATTGGCGGTGTTTAACGGCTGCGGTACGCCGGCGTTCGATGCACGGAATTCGACGGATATTTACATATCCGCAGCGTCCGAGATTCGATCGTTTTGATCGGCGAGCGTACCTTTGCCCGCGCGATATTTTCGACCGTTTTCGAGCGGGACGCGGCGTACCGCGACGATAGTTTCGAAACGCCCGTATGGCGTTTGTGACGCCAATCCCGAACCCTCCCCGTTTTCTCCTCCGTATCTCAATCAACCGTGTCTTGTTTACCCTTGTTAGTTTCCGTCGGTTCCGGGTTTGTTTTCGATTGTAACCGTCCGGGCTGCCGGCGCGCACTCTGAACAGACAAATACATTGCGTTTGAAAATCGAAACGTGAAAACGGCGACTCACGAAAACGATGCGATACGATAGTCGCGTTTCGGGACGTTTTCAGTACGGAATCGTTCCCGATGCGCGCGATGCGGTTTGATGTACACGTTCCCTCACAGCGAACGGAAATCAAAAAAGTTTCAAACAACACGATAGCCCAACGGGCACCTAGCCCGGTTATTTTTATTTAGCACGTTATTTAATCGTAACGCGATATGATAATATACGCGTTATCACGCTTATACCTATTGATATTTTTTTTTTTTTCCAATCGAACGGCCGCACTTTTGATCGCGGGCCGCGTTTTTACCGCGAATCCTATCGGCTAAATTGTTTCGCTGCCTTATCGCTCGTCAATGTCAATCGATCACGATGCGAATGCGAAAACACGGTTTTCAAATTATTTTACACAGTCTAATGTATCACGTCTGGCTGGCGTTGAAACAATCGTAAAGATCAAACAGTATTTGCCGAACAAAATTACATCAACATTACCGTGCGTGTTATTTGAATAGACGTCTGCGATATGAATTTTGATCGGTAAACGTGAAAACGAATGAAACTTTACGTCGGAAACACGGACGGAGATTAGGGGAATCGGGCGACACCATATCGCCACTAAAACTATTAACAAAATTAACAGATTACCATTCAATTTGGGGAGCGAGCCCATCAGTTCGGTCCGACGAGTTTTCAATTCGTTTTCTAATGTTGTGCGTCCGATCTCCGGACGGTCTTTCAAAACGCGTGCGTTTATTACGCGATCCGCAACGCGTGTACGATAACAACAGTTCAGTTGAAAGATATTAAAAAGTATTGATATCAAAAAAAAAAAAAAAAACAACCGAACCGAACGACGACACGACGAATATTATACCTGCGCGCACGCGTTAAAAGTCACACCGCGTCAACCGCGTAAAGTCGCGTACATCTCGTTTAACGCTTTTGACTTTTTACGCTCGCGTATGCTCGAATGCCCCGCAACCTTGAAGAAATTATTATGTAATATTACTTGTATGTATGTGTATATATATATATTTTTTTTTTCATATTTTTTTTTTCTTTCTAGTCTATACCTATTGCGCGGCATTAATCATCATTATCGCGTTGTTTTTTCTATTTTTTTTTTTTCTTTCCGACGAATTACGCTCGTTTATTCCCGTTGTACAGCCGTGCGACGTAACGCACGCCGCGCACGTCGAAACCGAAATGCGCACGCGGTTTCCGCCGTCCGGAGCACGGAACAATAACGATTAACAATACACGCGTGTACGAATAATCGTTTTAACGCGCACGCCGAGAGATAAATAACCGTTCGATCGGGTTCGACGAAGATTGCGTCGACAGTATTGGCGTTGTTTGCGTTCTCCTCGCCCACTTCTTCTTTATTTTGCCGCGGCACGGTCGCGTTTTAATTACCGCGCGCGCGGAACGTCCGCGATCGAAAAGCGCCGAAACGCAATGACTCTGACGAATCGCGGTGCAGAGGACACGCGGAAAAGTCCGCTGTGCGCGATTGCGTGTGCTCGGGCTGGGTGTGGGGGGTGTTTGGGGTGTTTGGGGGGGGGGGGGGGGGGGTTAGATTTTTTTTTTCTCCCGGTCGATTTTACGGTACGCACCGTCGGCGCTGCGATCCGTCGATCGCAAAGAAAACGTGCGAGGGAATTTCATACGTTGGTTGCGCGGTGCCGGGCAGAAACGCGTACCTATGCGTGTGACGATACACGAAATTATCTCGTGTCGACTAAATCCGATCGAGCGTGGCGGAAGAAAAAACCTCGTTTACATATATTACCATATGCGACGCTGCGGGTGGGGGAGGGGATCCGAAACGTATTTTCCCGTGCGTTGCCGTTTCGTAGACGCGGAGTTTTTCGCGGTGTTCCGTCGTATGCTCCACACCGTTTTCGGATTCGGCCGTCGCTCCGCCCCTGTCTCCAGTGGCGTCGTTTGGCACACGTTTGCGTGCGTATGGCAATGCGGCCCGCGCAGTGTTATCGCGGTCCACGCGTAATCCATTTTTAAATTCGTGTTTCGTTTCAACTCTCGAATCATAACCGAAAACAACGATTGCGGGATGTCACGTATTTAGATATTCGGTTCGCGACCATCGAGTCCTCCACAACAGCGGCGATTCGTGAACGACACACTCCAGCGGTCATTACTTGATGTTTTACCGCGGTTTTTTTATACACGTGGATGCTGCACGCTGGAAAACGTGTGGATCATTTATGCTTGTTGTGTCGAAAATTCTAAACCGGTGTCAGTGGCCTGCGGCACAATCGCAAGCGGGGGGAAAAAAAAATCGAAATGCCCTCACTGCTTTTGTCCCGCGGATTTTCGGGTGTGGGCACAATATAATAAACGTATGGGCACCTGTCGTACGGGATTCTCGAACAGCACACAGTTTTTTAGCGTTTCGCGGCAGGGTGGATTTTATTTTTTTGACGGTGGCGGCGCAACGTAAAAACTCTTTACGTACGCGCAATTGAACTGCGAGCGAAACGCGCTTTAAAAACGTTTCCGCGGTTTTTTCTTTCTTCGGTTTTCCGCAATTACTCCCAGTCCTAAAACGTTTCAGGCGTAATCGCACGCTGACTTTTTTCACCAATTGATTCGACACTTCGGCGAGCTTAAACGACATCATTGGCCACGCGTTTTATGTTTTCGACGCGATATTTTCGTTTCAAATACGACGGAAAGAATATAACGTAGATTTAAAAAAAAAAAAAATCGGTTCAAAAATAGCAAAAAAAGGTTTAAAACACCTCGCCGCCAATGGGGCTGTTAGTTAAAACGTCGTAAATTTTATTTACTAACAACGCGGCGCGAAAACGATTGGCGCGCCGCAATTATTGTAAAATCAGTCCGACAATACCGCGTCGCGTTCAACACCGCACGCCGCCGGCAGAGCCGTTGCAACGGGGAGCCCGTTTGCCGTTTTTTCGCCGTTTGTTTAAACATCGAACTCTCCCCCGGCGCTCTTTCGACGTTCTCTGACGGCGCGTTGCGGGTTTTAAGGCCCGTCGCACCGGCCCGCGCGCGTACCGGGCGGTAAAACGGAACCTCGACGCAACAATTGTGTCGTATCGTTGCGGTTTACGGGGGAATCGTTTGACCCGCGTAAATAAACGGCGACAATAATTACAATCCAATAAACGGAGGAATCATTGTAGCGTACACACGCACGCACGCACGTACGCGCGTATATACATAATAACCGTATAATGCAATCGAATGAATCGGGTGTTACAGTTATTTTCCGTACGGGTAAATATTGTTCACGTGCGGCCGCGCGTACGAGCAGTGCGGGCGAACAGCGTGTTCAATTAGTTTTCGTCCCATTATAATTGGGCCGCATAAAAAAGACAAAAAAAAAAAAAAAATCCCGTATACGTACGTATGTGCGCGACGCGAAACGCGTTACGGCAGAGACGCGCGTTCGGAGCCGATTTCGATTCTGGAACAATAGCCGGCGCCGGTGCGCGTACGGCGACCGCCTTTTAAAGCGCGCTGATAAAGCGTACGCGGTAAGACGCCACGCCGGGGTTACGCGTTCGGATTGCGCGTGACACGCGTACCGGTTACCGGTACGGTTTTACGTCGATCGCCGATACGGTTTTCCGTCGATCGCCGATAACGAATCGTTATCGCCGGGATACGCGAACCGGCGGTACGCCGTTAGTGTTTTGTCGATTTTTTTTCCATTCGTTCGTTTTTGTTTTCCCGCGACACCGTAACAGCGGCGCGCGGTACCGCGGCGAAAACGGAACGCGTCGACTGCTTTTCTCTCTCTCTCTCACTCTATCTCTCTCTCGTTTTTATCACGGCGACACAAATTACGCGACGCGTTTTCGCGCGGCACGCGTCGCGACGATCGTACCGTTTTCCGGTCCGGCCTTGGTCCGTGTCTCGGCCGTGCCGCGCGCGAGAGAGTGGGCGGCTCGCGCGTACGCCGCGGCCAGGGCTCGCGACCCCTTCGCGCTCAAAGTCCGCGTAAAACCGCTCGGCGACGCGGAAAAAGCTGCGGGACGGGGCGCTCGAAAACCATGTGTTTATTTATTTTATTATTAAAACGAAACCGTAAACGGCGCGGGGTTTCCTCTCTGTAACGTCCGGGTGGCGAGGGGGGCGCCCGGATTTAACCCGGCCTGTTGTCAAATCGAATTTTCTAACGCGAAGTAATTTTTTTTTTTTTTTTTTTACAATACGTGCGGTCTTTTGTTTTTCAACGAAATAATAACTCTCGTTTCAATTGTTTGCGTCCTGATTTGACGATCCGGAGCCGCGGTCGGACCGCGAGGGAGGTGCCTTCAAAACCCTTCTGCCGTCGATTGGTCCGTTGATATTCGCCCAAAGGGGTTTTTCATTTACGTTAAAGAAAGTGCCGTTTTGCGTGCGCCGAGCGCGAACATGTCCCGGGTCCTGTGTCTCGCGGCCGTCTCGGCGCGACACCGCGGGAATATTCGACCAGCGATTTATACTTCGATCGGTTCGCCCCGTGCGTGCGGCCGACGCGGTGTCACCGTAACGGCGGCGTGTCGGACGCGCGTAAACGCCGCGCGCCTTTTGACGGGCTATAGGCAGGAGACCGTTGTTATCGAAACGTTTAGAAAAAAAAAATAAAAAAATAATAAAAAACGAAAGAAAAAGAACCGACATTTAAATAAAACGCGCGTCAATAGTAAATAATAGAGTCATAACGGTAAACAACGGTCGATAATACGCGCGGAACAGGTGCGAGAGGATTTCGTACGGTGCTCTTCAGAGTTCTGGGTCCGCGGCGTCCGTGGCCGCAATCGTTTAATTTTATTCTTATCAGTGCAAACTTATCAGTCGAAAACCCGCGCGCCGCGTACGCGCGAAAAGTTTCAATTTTGCAAAAGTAAACGTTTGTATGGCGCGGTCGCTGTGTAAACCGTGCACCGGAGTAGAATAATTAAATCTAAATATTCGATTTAAAAAAAAAAAAAAATATTATTACAAAAAATTCTCCGCGAAAACTCCGTCAATAATAATAATATTACGCGCGTATAGAGATTTTAATTAAACGATTTTTTTTTTCAGGTTTTTACATTATAAATTAAAAATTCTGTCATAAATGTCGTTTTACGGTGTAAAACAATTTTTTTTTTTTTTTTTACGCCGACAAAATGCCGCGGGCTAATCGCGATTCGTCGCGGTATAATATAATAACATAATAAAACTTCAATTTTATTAATTTCAACTTTTTCGTTTTACATTATATTACATTTTTTTTTATTATCATTATTATTATTATTATTTACGCCCGCGTAACTATAGAACGCAACAGACGCGTACGGTATACGGTGTAAATACATTAAAATACGGACAAAGGAAAATTCTGCGGAATTTTATATTATAATACGATTATGATTATTTTTTATTGTTTTATACTTCCAAAAAAAAAAAAAACCGCGTAGAATATATAGTACGTACGAATCGTTATTTTAATTAGCCGAACGGCGTGTTAATTTTTTTCGGAGTTAATTGTCTTTTTATTTGTATTGCTTTTTTTCTTTTTTTTTTTTTTATCGTTTGATACGCGGGTTCGTCATTTTTTTTTTTTTAATTTTTATCGTTATTGTTCAGCGATAAAAATTATTAAGGTTATAATAATAATAATAATAACAACATAACGCATGTATAAACGTGCATCGTTCAAATTATAATTATTATATAGTTAAACAGTAGATTATGTATAGTGTTTTTTAATAATAATAATAATAAAAAAAAAACCGAGATAACAAAATAATCATTTGTATTTTTTACAAACATTTCCGTTTTACTATATACTAAAATATATCGATATGTTTTCGATGTATTATACAGGGTGTCCCACGAATATGTACACATTGTATAATACTATGTTATGCCCGGAGATAATAATGTTAAGACAATCGAACTCTGTTCGTTTTCATAATACCCACAGGGGCAAGAATTACAACTATTTACATTTCAATTAATTCTTCATGTTTTAAACAAAATTTATTTTCGAAAAATTTTATGGCATAGCCATTTTATAGAATTTATAAAATTCTTCTGAAAATTTCGTCGTATCAATTTTTTGTTTCCATTAAATTCGTGATTTTTAATAATTTTTTTGAAGTTCGGTGTATGCAATCTGCAATCAACCATATTAATAGCAATCGATTGGCGAACGTAAACTGAAGGGTAGATACAGGGAAAAAACCAGGCATGTCACTTTTTTTTTCCAAAACGGCGATATCGGTACCAAATAATTTGTACTGACGTGCCGTATACAATCGAAACGGCGAAAAAACCAGATTGGTCGAGAGTAACGAATGCCAGAAGTTTAGGCTTACAGAAAAAAAAAAAAAACAACAACAAATAACCAATTTTATAACCCCAGGTAAGTGTTGGGTTCACGGTTGTAGCAGCCTTGGTTAGTTATAAAATATTATTATTTTGTGGTCACTACATTTCAAAGTTTAACATAAAACTTCATCCGAATTTTTTACTTTGTAAAAAAAAAAAATTGTTACGTTTTTAAATTAAAAACTCGTTTGAAAAAAAAAAGTGACTTGCCCGGTTTTTTCCGTGTCCCCTACAATCACAGCCTATACCGCATATAATTATGGATACTTTTCTCTGAACTTAAAACAATCATTAAAAATCACGAATATTAATAAAAGTAAAAAATTGAAGCGTCAACATGTTCAGAAGAATTTAGGTTTATATAAAATGTTCAAATTTTTCGAAAACAACAAAATAAAAAATAATCTGCTTAGTTTTTTTTTACCAATACGTACAAATGTATTTCAAATATAAATGATCGTACATAGTCTTTACCCCTACGATTAATTAGGGGCGGGGGGAGAAAAGCAGGTATTCGATTGTCTAATTATTATCTCGGGAGATAATATACGACGGCCGGTGTATCTTCGCTGGACGCCCTGTATGCGTTGATACGTTCTTTTCATGGGGGGGGGGGGGGGAGAAATAAAAGGTCTTCGTCTGATATTATAATATACAATAACATTGAACGCACGTCAAAACGATCAGTAGCGTTCGATTCGCTGCGCGTTATCAATTTACACTGAAAACGTGATTGTCATTATCTTGACGATAACGAAATTATGTATCTATCTATTGCATTGCATTACACCGGTGCAGTGGCGTGTCGAACGGCACACGGTGTACTTAAGGGGCCGAGATCCGTATGCGTACATCCGATTAACGGGGTATCCGCACCCCTGCGCTCGTTTCATTTGAACGCGCCGTAACGCTGCGGCGCGTTCAGTTAAAGTGTCTTGGTTTCGTCGCACCGAGCTCTTAATATTCGATTGGCTCGCCGCGTTTATTGCGCGGCGCGATGATCAAAAATCAGAATTTTAAAAACGAAAAAGAAAAAAAACCTTCCGTGCCCGCGCGGTCGCACTCGCGCGCCCCGCTGACGAACGGAAACGCCGTCGACACGCCGCCGAGTACGTCGACAAAAATAGTTCGGACGGCCGTCGTCGCGTACGCGCGTCGAGCCGGCGCCCGGAAAAGTCCCGCCCGGAGAACTCGCCCAGATTCCGCGATTTCCCGAAAACCGCGTTTACGGTCCGCGTCCACGGTGTCCCGGCGGCGTACAGCGGCGATTCGGCAATCGCGTCGAACACCGAAATAAATGTCGACTGCGCAATCGCGCACCGCGTTGTACGGGAGGACGATCCCGCGCGTCCGACGTTGACGAGGGTCTCAAGAGCGCCGCGTACCTGTTACGTACAACGGCCCGTGTCGTTACAATAATTACAACGACGATCGACCTGACCGACACCGCTTTTTGCCGGTGTCCCCGGCGTGGTCGAAATCGGTTACCGCGAAAACCGCGAACCGCGGTTATCGACGCGCGCGCGTACACGATCGGTCGAAAAGCCGATTTTTTTTTTTTGCTCAAATTCATTCCGGGGACGTGGAACCAACAGTACCGAGTTGGGAGTTTTCTCGGTAATAAACGGTTTCGGGAACGGAAACCGTAATCGAGTGTCGGCCCGCCGACCGAGTAACTCTAATGCGGTTGCCGCGGTATTGCAGGCGATTGCGCAGAGCGACTCGAAAAAAGATTTAAACAATATTCCGGAATTGGCTTTCAAATCGAACGCGGCGGGCGCAGCGTCGGGACAATAACCACCGGAACACCGTAATATCAGTACGTAAATGACGTGTTTCATAATCGCGCGAAGCCGTGCTGGAGGACGAAATTTGCGAGAAAACTCGCGTCCGTGTGTTTATGATTGCGATTCCGTGATTACACGGGTGTATACGAGGACAAAAGATAAACGTGAGGAGAATGGAGGGAGCTATATTGGGAAACGGGAAAAGGAGAACTAAGATCATTCATACAGCTTGGCAAATGTGTGTGTCGATTGTTGAGGGGGAGGGGGAAGTTATTTTCCGGAGTATTTTTAAGAATTGAGCAAAATCGAAAAAAAACTTAGAAAAACCGGGATAATGTACGAAAATAATGCATTTATTATTTTCAACATTGTTTTTTTTTTTTGTTGTAATTCAGGTAAACATATTCGTTGAGACTGGAAATTTTGAAAACATTCAAAACGAGAATTTAGAGTTTACCGTCGTTGTGAAAGTCATACGTTATTAAGACCGAGACCATGCCGGATCGTTGTATAAAATCTGATGAGTAGGCATGTGACATGTTGATTTTTGATTTACTCCAACGAGCGAAAAAGCTTAAACAAAAAATTAACATTTAAAATGCGGTATATTTTACGATAAATAATAAATAAACTGTAGCCATGACGTTTTTTTTTCTTTAATACATTTTAATTTAATATTTGTTTTTTAATTTAGGTTCTTTGTAATTAATTTCGAGCTTGAACTACTGTAATTTTTTTCCCCCGAGGTTTATATGTGTTCGAATTTCACAAATCGCTCGCAATCCTAGCCGACTTGATTACAAAACGTCTTTACTCGCAGAAAATTTAATACTTCTGTCGTGGGGTAATAATTGTCGTCGGGCGTAACATTTATAAAGGAGCCAATATTCACCCCGGGTATCGTCGAAAACAGCGGAGACCCGAACGTCGGGCCAATATTTTCCTGCGACCTCGGCCACCCCCCCCCATCCCCTCACCGTTCACATGGGTACAGGGGTATTCCGGTTTATTTCGCGGAACCGCATAATTGTATCGTTTCAACACCGGAAATACGATATTGTATTTTGTCGACTTCCGAACGACGACCGAACGGCCGCACGACTTCTGTGTCCACGTAATAACCCGCCGCGCCACGATTTACTACGCGACACGTGATGATATCCGCGCGCGCCGCGTGTCCGGTCATACTTTGGCGCGCCTTGTTACGACGTGGCCGCGGTAAGAGACCGCGTCTCGGCGGTAAACGCGGTCGCCGGCAACCGTTCGGCCGCAACGCCCTTTGCGTTTTGCACTCGATCGACGGCAACGGCGCGGCCGCCACCGTCTTCCGCGCGGCCGAAAACGCACGGTGTCCGGACGGCCGCGGCGTAGGCGCGACGGGGCGGGCGAGGCGGACAAACGCCGCGGGCGTTCACAACCGATCGGCACCGGACCGGACACGCGGGGCCCGAGACGTTATTCGGACGGGCGACGTGCATTTGTGCATTCGTCCGTGCGTTTGTTTATTCGGCTTTTCGGCGTTCACGGTGTTCCCGCGACGTTTCGCCGCGGGCGTCACGGGAGGTTCCGGCCGCGCCACCGATTAACCCGAAATCTCGAACGACGCGGCCGCGCGGTTCGATTGAAACGCCGCCGGTCCGTTTGGACCGCGGTTGTCGCGCAGATCGGGAAAACGCGGGTTTTCGCCCGAACGCGTCCGCTCACAGTTCATCGTCACCGGTTCGCGCGGGACGGCCGTCGGGAATTCGCGGACCGTATATTTCGACGTCGCGGCCGCGGCCGTGTAATTAATAACAGCAATAACAGTGCGCGACGTGTCGATCGCGCGATTTCGAAAATTGCGATTTTCCGTAGTCTCGATCCCGCGCACGCGGTACGCACCGGCGGTGGCCCGATCCGGAAGCGGGGGGGGGGCACGTGGCCCTCCCCCGCACCACACCGTCCGCGGTGGACCGCAGTTTATCCGGTCCGTGTTAATTCAACGAAACGACACAGAGTTTACAACCGGTTCACCGAAAAATATAAAACAATGTACGTGCCTCCTCCTCCTCCCCCCACCCCCCCCCCCACCCCTCACACCCGCACGCGCCCCTTTAAATCAATGTCCGGATCCGCCGCTGGCGCGGACGAATCCGAACGTGCGACGCGACACTCCGGCACTCCCGGTACTGCGCTGTACAGACCGCGTACGTATTAATGTTGTGACGTCGCGTACGGGATTCCCGCGATCCGACACGATTAACACGATACACGCCGTCACGATACACGCCAACGGAATCGCGGAGTGCTCGCGCCGTGCGCCGCGCACAGCCGCACTCTTATGGACAATGCTCGAACCGTTCTTTTTCTTTTTTTTTCACCGCACGGCGGCACGCGTCACGCGATTTTCGTATATTTTATCGTTCTATAACCGTGCGATGTTTAACCCATACACGTGTGATAATAATGTATAAAACCGCCGTCTGGATACCGGTCGGAACGGAGGAGCTCGTAGTTCTACAAAGACGTTTTTCGTTCCTTTTTCGCCCCCGCGGACGACTTTTCTGCCGGCGGTTTCGCTCCAACTTTTAATAAGAGCAAATTTTTTTTTTTTTTTTTTGATTTCCCCCTAGAGTTTCCCCGGCAAATGTGAAAAACCGGGAAAATAGGTGCAACGTCAAACAAGTTGTATTATAGAAAACATGTGTGGCCTATTCGATTATTTTGCTGCAAAATGACGGAACTCCGATCAGAATCGTTTTTTTTTTTTTCGTAGACAGCGGTTTATCGTTGCTTACAGATATACATTGAATTCTCTTCTATACCCTACCTATCCAACTTCCCACCTACATCAGTGGCCGCGCCCGTCCGCGTTATCTTACGTTGCTTTATGTTTTTTTCGCGTCGTTAAAATAAACCACAGAATATTGTGCACAGTGTACATACGACGTACACTTGTGACATTATACGTGCAGGGGTTTAATCGATTGTGACGTACGCGCGTCGATTCGGTATATACGGTGTGCACACCTACTATTACACAACAATACATTGTATCGAACACCCTGGTGGTATTTATAACGATACCGCGCTGTGGCGAAACGGACCCGAAATGACCCGAAAGCAACCAAACATAAACTACCCGGCACCCGGCCGTAACACGCGACGTTTCCGTAAATATTTTCGACTATTTTTTACCAGATCGGTACACTTGCGTATTGCAGCGGTACCGACCGTTCGGTTATTTTCATTGTCGCGCTACGACCGCATTCGTCGCGCCGCTGATTCACGCCCAGTCCACATGGCCTAATATGGACNCCCCCCGAAACGACGACTCTTTTTATTTTTTTTTCCTCTCGGTAAACTTTTAAGTCCGCCGCGGGTTTTCGCTCCTCCGGATAAGCGTAATATGCGCGTGAAAGTTGAATAATAATTTTTCTTTTTTTTTTTTCTTGGTAGCCTTTTAAGTCCGCCGCGGGTTTTCGCTCCTCCGGATAAGCGTAATATGCGCGTGAAAGTTGAATAATAATATATCTTTATCATTTTTCTTCGGAGCCGGTCGAAAACGATTTCAACGATTTCACAGTGTACGCGTGTAAAAAACCGACGGGGATATTGTTTCCCTATGGCCGCGCTTCTACGCCCTTTTCCCTTAATGCGCCGCGAATAATGTACGTGCCATTATCACGCGGTTATATTGTTTGTGTTGTTAAAAAAAAAAAAAAAAGCAACCGAAAATACAACGTACCGAATAAATATAATATTGTATCACACTCGGTTCGCCGGAATTGTTTCGATTCCGCATACGAAATCTGCAATACGTGGGAATTTATCGGAAAAATTCAACGGTCCTCGATTGAGCACGGACACTGACAACAGTAATGCATTGTATCCAATTGTCGTGTGCCGGGCAGCGGATTCGATTAGATTCGATTAAGGCGAACGGGTGAACGACCCTCGTTTATACGCGAGCTTATATCGAGAGAAAAAAATAAAAAAAAAAAATGATATCATTATCATTGCGGGGTTCCGCGCGATTATCGGAGACGTATTTTTTTTTTATTATTTTTGGACGGTAAGATAGGGTGGGGCTATTCCCGACCGACTTGAACCAAGAAAAAAAAAAAAAAAAAAATCTATCGTTTTATTTTCTCCGCTTTTGGAGTAAAACGACGGCAAACCACACCGAGAGCACGATAAATGTTATAAAAAACGGCCCGCGATCGTCACGACAATGCGAATAACATTCACGCGTCCGAATCGGACACCCGAGAGAGTTCGGGATCCGGTGTTCGTAATGTATTCGCTCGTTCACGTCGCGCGTAAATACGCCGGACGAGACCCGTAACGCCTCGGGCTCGGGTCGAAAAGGGGCCCGACGACGCAGCGTTTTGGCGAAAACGAATTGTACGGCCGATCGCGTGCGATTTTTTTGCTGGCCGGTAAAGGGGCGTGCGCGTCTCAATAACCGTCGGCGTGGAAATTCCGAAAGGAAGACCAATGGCATCGCGAAAACGCCCGACCGTTATTGCGTTATCAAAAAGGCGCGAAAAACCCGTTCCCGTTCTCGAGCACCCGGAAACCGGTCTCAAAAGCGAGATCGGCCCACCTACCCCCGCCCCACGGGACCGTTGCACGCGCGACGTGTCCGTATCGTCGTTCCGCGCCGGCGCTAAAACTATCAACGGCATTTGGAAATCGCCGTTGGAAATGCCGCGATCGGCGGCGCGCGGCCAGCGGTAAAACGATCCGGCCGAATTCCGAAACCGCCCGTTGACAATTTGTTTTGCCGCGTCGATTCCGGCAACCGTGTATGCGTAACACGCGTCGTCGGCGACCGATCGGAATCCGTCCGGCAAGCTCCCCGGCCGGTAACCCAATCGACGCGACAAAACGCTTTTACGGCGGAACTCGGCCGATCCGCGCCGCGTTCCGGACGCGCGTCATTGCGGCCGGGCCATTAATAAAACGGGACGAATGTTATTACGACCGTCACTGACCTTTTTTGGGCGATCCGTTTTCGGAGGCGCTGTCGTCGCTGTGATTGCTCGACATGTTGATGAGCCGGTGCTGGTGGTGTTGCTGCTGGTGCTGGTGCTGTTGGGACGGCAGCTGATTGTGGTGCGACGACCGCTTCTTGCCCGCGGGTTCCGCGTTCGGCCTGTGATGGTTGTTGTTGTTGTTGTTGTTGTTATTGTTGTGGTGGTGTAGGTGATGGTGGAGATGTTGTTGCTGTTGCTGTTGCTGCTGTTGCTGCTGCTGCTGCTGCTGCTGCTGCTGCTGCTGCTGTTGATGAGCCGCTGCGGCCGCGGCGGACGACATAACGTGGCCGGCCACCGCGCTCGCGCCGTTCCTGGCCGCCACGGCGGCCGCCGCGATCGCGTACCGTTGGGCGGCCGCGTGCTCGACGGCGTGGTGCTGCTGCAGAAACGGCGACAGACCGGCGGCCGCGAAGCTGGCCGCGGACGCCATGCCGTGCGGGAAACGGGCCGCGAAGTGCGGGAACAGCGGGTGCGGCGGTATCTGGAGGCCGCTGCCGCCGCCGGCGCCGCCGGACTGTTGACCGCCGACGCCGCCGGTACCGGAAGCCGCGGCCGCTCCTCCGCCGTAACCGTTGGCCGCGGCGGCCGCGGCCGCGGCGTACAGCCGTAACGACGGCGACGCTTGTCCTGAGTCCAGCACCATCATGATGGTGTGTACGCGCGCGACACTCGCGGTTATTGTCGATTTACGTCTGTTCGATCGTCTGTCGCGCGGACCGCGTATTCTCCGACGCGCGGATAATAATCGAAACGGGCGTTTGGGCGACGAGCTATTCGTACTGTTAACGCGTACTGTCGAAACGTGTCGGTCGCGAACGAAACGCGGCGCGGTCGCGCGAACACTGGGCGGGCGCGCCTAAATTTCGAATCGGAATTATCGTTACCGCGGTGGTGCCGACAACGACGGGACCGGCGTAACAACGGCGACGACGGCGACTACTATACGACTGCGCGGCGGCGGCGGCGGCGACGACGACCGGACGATCGCGTTACGGGTGACGAGCGCGCGGTGCGGCATCGGCGCGGCTATTAAATATAGTTAACACCTATTTTTCGGGGCCTTCGCGCCGGCCGGGCCCGCCCCGATACACGCGCGCGCCGCCGCCGCCGCCGCCCCCACCGCCGCCTCGAAACCCTACCGGTATTACAATAATAACGTGTACGTGCGTGCGTGCGCGCGAGCCGGGCGCGCGCGTGTGTGCGTGCGTACACGGGCCCCCCGGACCAAATTGCCGGGTAATGATGGCGAGCGGTCCCCCCCGCCGCCGCGGCCGCGCCGCCGACGTTCATTGATTCGCCCGCCGACCAAAAACGCACACGCCTCGAGTGGCCTCCGGACGACACGCCCATCGCGGACGACGCGACGCGGCGGCGGCCGCCGCCGCCGCCGCCTTCGCCGGGACCCCGCGCGAGGCGGCCGCGGCGCGGTTGTCGCGCGCATCAAAGGGACCGGGGAGTCGGCGCGCTCGCCCGCTCTCGATAATAATAATAATAATAATAACCGCCGTTTATAATGCTCGCAATAACAATAAAATTATCCTCTTCAATTTGTACTTTTCGGCGGTAAACACGTCGAAACATTAAAAACCCGGAAATAAAAACCGCGTCGTCGCGGCGCCCGCCCGCGTCACCCGAACCCCCACCCCCACCACCGTCAATCGCGCAGCGCGCGCCGACGACGACCGCGATTCCCGCGGGAACTTTAACGAGCAAAATAATACATTTTACTATCGCACCCGCGTATAATATTGTGCGCGGGCCGTGTTGTATTTCCGTAATTATTTCCAAAGCGTTAATATTGCACGGGGATGACAATAACGGAGTGTGCGTACACGCCGAAATACAATCGCACCGCCCCGCACGCGCGGTTATAATAATAACAATACGCCGTTTCGTGCTCGCCGCGAAATCCACTGTTTTCCGTCGACATTTATTTGCCCGACCGCGTGAAAAACGCGGCCGTTCGAATCGGTTCGCCCGGTCCGTGTACAGGCGGTGTCGGTTTTAATATTTCGCCCGTATACTTTTACTATTATCCGGTGACGATTCCGCGTGATTCCCTGCGTCCGACGCGAGCCGCGTGGACGACAACGACCGAGTCTGCATTTACGAGAACGGGGTTCAGGGCGTTTACGCGCACTCGAAATAACCGCGATGCGTGTAGTACGCGCTTACGCCGCACCAAACACGCGCCGGAAATCGTGCAGTTGTAAAAACGCCGGTATACGCGCAACGGTTTTTGTTCCGCCCCGAGTGTTTTGATTGAACTTTTACACCGGCTGGACGCAACAGAAGCGAACAGACACAGCGCGATACGATCGTTTTTTCTTATTTTTCACAATTTGTTCAAATCCCACGCTTCTTTCATTTATAGTTGTCGTCATCAATTTAAATCGGTTTTAACAAAGTTCGAAAATCCACTGAAATATATGCATTTTACATTCTTAAAATCCCGAAACGTGCATTTCAAATACGAAAACCGTAAAATACGCGGAGCAATAATGGTGTTATTCAGTAGCATACGAATCAAATTTCTATCCAGAGGTTATCTGTAGCATTGATCGGACCAACAGAAAAAAAAAATAATATGCGATTTCATAAACATCCGGACCCCATAGCCATGCGTAATATTATCCGATCTGTGTGGTATTTTTTTGATTAGCTAAAAAAAAAAAAAAATTGTATACACATATATTCATATATTTAGTGTCGTTGCGTTTATACGTTAACCGATTGTTGTGCCGCTGGCTTCAATATGGTCCGAGTGTATTGGCATGTTGTCGAACTCAAAGGTCCTGCGAACATCGTCCGCGATGTATGTGTACTTTGGTTCATTTCGGATCATTTCAAACGAATCATACGGACATGTGAAATATCACGGTTGAAAAATCGTCGAACTGCATAAATATTGTTAGAACATCGAAAATAAACTACGCAACGCACAAACGCCGAACCTTTATAGCAGCGGGCCGTTCCAAAATAACGCGAAAATGAAATCTGACGAAAAAAACAAACAATAATATTGATTAAACATTTGATTTTTTAAACCTTTCGAAAATACGTATATTATATTGTTTACGTGTCTATAATTTTAATTTTTACGCGGTTTCGCGCCTAAACAGGGTACGAGGTTAAACTTTCTCTGCGTTGTATTAACGATTTTTACTATGGTTTAACGGTTTTCTCCATTTAAACAGGTCCCGTACGCTCCCCGTTAAACGACCGCGGCGTAATAACGTATTGACATGATACACCACATGTTTCGAATTCAACAATGCAAAAAAAATCAAAAAATGTAATTTTTTCTCCCTCCCTTGCATAACCAAGGTCCGCCTCGATGCAGGTATGTATGTACGGGGTACCGCCTTGGGGGTTTTATACAGTCGCGAATGCGGAGAGGGTCCCCGGGGGAACGGCCCCTAAGTGCTTGCCGAGCATGAATAATCGTTATTACGGGGGAACGAGCCCCCTCCGGAAAAAAAAAAAAAAAACGTTACGAGCTGTTTCGCACTGTTGTGCGGCGCATAATGTATGATGCGCGTGTGTGTACCCGTAGCGTATCCGCACGATGTATCGTACGCGTGTATCGTTATGATATTTATGTGTTGTAATTGAAAAATAATTTTCAAACCGATTTCCGACCGAGCGATTCACATCGTAATATAGTATAAAAATTACCGTAAAAATGTGTGTGTTTTTTCGTTTTTTTTTTTTTTTTTTCTACACGGCTACTACAGCTACGACGTACAGTCACGTCATCGCAATAATAAGGGCGTGATGTCAAACGCCGAATATAATTATATTACGGCGATGATTTAGTATAATATATATATATATTAGCGAACGAAAAAAAAAAAATAAAATATGAAAATAATAATAAAAAATAAAAAAAAAATATCGTTTTATTTATTGCCGCGCGTGTGTAATTACGTTGAATTAACGGACGTGTAAAAAAAAAAATAATGATAAGGAGGGAAAAGTTTTTTTTTTTTGCTAAAGTTTTACCCCGGACGAGTCGGTATTATTATTTCTTATTTCTCCTCCCCCTCCTCGTATACACGCGCATCACACCGAATCTAACGACGGACGTTGTTTACTGTTTTATTTTTTATTTTTCTTTCCCCCCCCCACCGGTCTAAAAAGTTACACGGTATAATGTAATATACTCGCGTCATATAACAATTCGTCTGTATGAAATTACAGTGGTTGGTTGTTGTTTTTTTTTTCGGTCTTAATATATTCTTTATTTTTTTTACGTACCGCGCCGCTACGGTATTTGTACTAATGTTATTATTATTATTTTTTTTTTGTTTCGTTATCCGCGTGACTGTTATTTTTTTCACGCCTGTATAAAGTGATAGCGTCAGACAATATCTGTCGAGCGCATTATACTATACATAACGAGTTCTCGCCAACGGAGGGGAAGTGGTGGATGGGGGGGGGGGTTTAAACGGTTCGACCGGGATTCGTTTTCGGTCGGAAGACGAGTGGGAACGTGAATTTAAAATAAATATATCTAAAGGGATTTTCGAGATCACTAAAACGAAGGACAAGCGCACGCCCGCCGTAGAAATATATATAAATATAGTAAAACCAATGGATCCCTCGTCGCCACGCTCCGAATCTAATACGAGATGTACACACTAGCTGACCTGGAAACGCTTCGCTATTGTAACTAGGCGAATACTATAAATAATAATAATAATAGTACAGTTTTCTTGTCCGTGACGGTCAAATTGTCATCTGTATCGCCGTGGTCACCCGCGCGAACGAAAAATATCAATAAATAAATGTACGTAAACAATTATGGATATCCGTATGCGTACCCTCTACACGTGGTCTTTTAAGCTGGACCGAATCACCACACATACTGAGCATTATCTCATCGAAATCGGTCGAGCAGTAGTTTCGGCGTGCATCGCACCGTTACACTCGTCGCATACGCGCGATTTTTATGAACACAAGGTATTTGAAACTGCACATAGGTTTTAGGTGTATAGAATTCGGAAAAAAAAAATTTCAAATGTTTACGAATGATATGTTGTTATCGCGTTCTGCGACCTTTCCGCAGTTTAATTAGCACGGCTTTCAAAAATTATCGTAATTGCGCCACCTTATATAAATAATAATCATAATCATCCTTATTGGCTAGTAGTAGAAATGTTACAAAGTGGAATAGATCAATTGACGAAATTACTAGCTACGATCGAAACTGAGGTAAAACCTCTTATCGTAAAGCCAGAATACTTATCAAGATCTTAAATAATTATTAAAAAAATACAATTAACTAGGGAATATGATAAAAATAAACTGGAGAAAAAAAAATGAACTGTTTTGGAGTATAGAGGTTGTATACAATAATAACAATAATAATAATAGTATTGTAACCGATAAATAGAATTTTTGAAATAAGACTTATTTTTCACATATTATCATAATTTTTTAGTTTCTATTTAAAACGCGGACAATTAGAGCGCTTTCTTATGTCATCCGGGATGACCCCTAGAGACCTTAAACCAACTTGTATGTGGTGTGTATTGGAAGCTATTTTGGTGTTGACTAAAGGAATGTCAATACGTTTTATCCTGAGATCATAAGGGTTGGTTTCATGTTGAAACGACATAGATTTATAAATACGACACACTGCTTGTTTTCCATAAAGATTTTCAATATAAAACATGATTAGCGAGATAATATTCTAAAACCGTTCGCATCAAATTAAAACGTTGCAAATGTGCGTGCAGGTCCCCGCGCCCTCCCGGCCACGAGCTTGGTTGCTTAAACAGACGGGCGATAATCGACACAATATATTGTCTGCAAATTTTAATTCGAAATCGTTATTCGAGTCGAATAAATTATTATTATCGTAATAATTATTATTATTATACCGCGAGCAATTAGACAAATAGGTACGCTAAAAATACTAAAAAAAAAAAAAAAAATCCGGGGCGCAGCGTACGGTAACGATATTATACACAGCATACGCGCGACGCGAGTCGTTTTTCACGTAAGCACTTTGGGAAATCTCCTCGCCTATACGACCGCAATAAACACCTTTGCGCGCGCATAAATATCCGTTTTGTTTCGTATATCATTTGTTTGGATTTGAGCGGGGAGTCCTGCGCGGAGGGGGGGGGGAAAGGTTTTTCGTCCGCTCCTCCGCCGCGACGAATCCGAACGTGTGCATAGAACGCTGGACGGGAATCGTTGCGGGTTTTTCTCCATCTCTCTCTCTCTCTTTCTCGTGTAAACGGGGCAATAAATTAAAAAAAAAAGAAGAAAAATATGTGTGCGTATACATAAATACACACATATATATATATATATATATATGTAACGCGGCGCGGCCTGCGCAGTATATAATAATATACGCGGCGAGCGCGCGCGTATAATATTTATGCGGGCCGGAGGGGCGACGGGAGGGGGAGAAGGGTGGACTGCGGGGGGGAAAAAAAAAAAAAAAGAAAAAGCAATTTCGTGCAAGCCAAAGTATGTACGTATACACGCGCGTTTGGCTGTGTGCGAGTTTTATACGTGTATAAAAAAAAAAAAGAAGAAAAAAAAAAAGAGAGAATTGCGCGACGGGCCGGAGAGAGCGAAAGAGACACGGAGAGACCGTGCGCGGGCATAAACTGTTTTTGAAACTTGGAACGGCCGCGCGGGGGAGGAGAGAAACTTTAATGAGAACAAACTGCCTTTTGGGTACTTCCGCCCCCGCCGCCCCCGCCGCCGCCGCCGCCGCTTATAACCCCAAAAGCGGTGTAGCAGCGGTTACGTGTTCTCAATTCTTAACCGCACTATATTTATATACATATATATACGCCGCTCGCGCGAGAGAGTATATTATTATATCTATACGTATATATAAAATAAAAATAAAAACGAAAAACGAAAAAAAAAAATAAAAATAATACGCCGCGGAGGTTGGTGTTTTTATTGCCCGGCGGCGCGGGCGGCGTGGGGGGGAGGAGCGGGGCGGCGGTCGCGGCGGCGAAGAGAAAATAAATAAACTGTATACATATACATATATATATATGAAAAAATATTACCCACTTTATTCAATACCCGGGCGAAATCGCGGGAAAAGCCCGCCGGGACGGGCGGCGGGAGACGACCGGAAAAACGGGGAAACGGAAAACGAGGGGATGTTTTTTCGTTTTTTCCTCTCTCGTTTTTATAATACGGCCGATAAAAAAAAAAAAAAAAAACAAAAAAAATCATCGTCTGGCCCGAACGGTGCGCGCGAAAATCGCGGGCGCCGGCCGCAGTACCGCGGTAAATACTGTCGCGAACGCGCCCCCCACCCCCACGCCCCGCCCACGTGCGGATGCGATAATTAATAAATAATGCAATTCGTCGCGTGCACGGTCGCCGCTATTGTCCCCGCGCCGCGGAGCAGTGGCGTGCCCGGGAATCGTCATCCGGAGCGCGCCGGAGTGTACGGCAGTGCAACTAATAAGTAATGGACAAATGATCGCCACAGGTCGGAGGACTTGTAACTCGGCGAAAGCAACTCGACAACGTTCACTATAGACATATGCGCGATTTTTATTATTTTTTTTTTTTTAGCGAAACTGTTAAATAAACTTTAATGTTTCATGAAAACTCTACCGACCCCGGAATATAAAATCCCCAGTATTTCAGTAAAAACTATTGGAACCTGTACGTAGTTAAGTCGATAGTATTTTTACATTGAAAATTTCGTTGCAAATGGTTTTTTTATTTTTTTTTTTAAATTATCCAACCGGAAAGATTGTTTGTGTTGTCGGCCGAAAATACTTTGAACGTCGAAAACGATGTTTCTACATCGACGGAATTAACGTGTTTATAATAAATAGACCAAATCATATATCATTGTTAAATTTTCGGATTCAAATTTTATGACATAGACACCGTGTATTTTAAAAAATACACTAAAATTACAATTTTCAATAACGTTTTATCGATTTTCTTTTCGTTTCCGAGCGGATCCCGGTCGATATACGCGTTGCTTTGCCAACGCGATAATGTATGTTTTATCACGGTAAAATAATCGCATACGCGCGTTAAACAGTTTCTTCAATACTGTCCGTCCGTATGTACTGTACACCGTTTTCCCGATTCGCCGGGAAAACTCTAGGGAAAATCGAATAACGACCGCCGACAGCGTACAACTGCCCGGTGAGATTCCGTTTCGGCGAACGTGCCGGCGCGAATCGGAGCAAAATATAAGCCGGCGGACAAGTGGTCCAGTCACGGAAAAACAAAAATCGCGCGCCATCGCAGAGCCGATGTGCACGTTACGTTCGTCCGAGATACCGCGGCATCGCGGACAATTACGCGCGATAGCATTTATCGTATCGGCGGGCGCGGCCTAGCGGACTGTGAAATACGCGAGCGGATATCGGAGGGGCCCCCGCCGTATCGTTGTGTTCCGAAACTTCCGGCGGCCGCGATTAATCGCCGCGGTTCAAAACGGAAAACAATAACGGTAACGGCCGCGACGTTGTTGTTTATCGCGTGCGTAAACGCGCCCGTATGTCCGTGCGCGGGCGTTGTTCGCGGGCGCGCACCCGTACTCGCGGATTACTCGACGTCCGCGTACGGGCGCGTCGCGTTTCGCGTTCGTTTTTCGCCGGGAGTGCAAGCGACGTCGTTTCGCGTACGTACGCGCGCGCGCTCGCGGTTACGCAAATTAACGACGCGACGGGCGCACCGGACGCGGCCGCCGCGGCGTCGCCGTGCCGGAAGTGACGTTGACCGTGCGTTCCGACGGTTACGGTTCCGAGGAGTATTCGCCGATCGTCCGAGCGTTTCCCCTCCCGCCGGGTTTTTTTTCTTCCCGGGAGGGGTCCGAGCGTAAAATTTATCGGCAGCGGGACGGGTATTCTAAACGCGCGGAAAATCCATGTACGCCGTCGGATTTTTCGGCGAGCGGCTTAAATTTCGAGATTAGGGGGGAGGGGGTGGGGTTGGGTGGGGGGGGATTCAGACACCACGGACTCCCCCCATCACTCACGACCGCGTGCCCGAACGCGCGCGGCGCCGTGACGTTTAACGCGGAGACCCGGCGGGCGGCCACCGACGAACCGGCCGTCCCGCGAGAATTTCGCGTCGGCGATCGCTTGTCCACGGCGGCGTTCTCGGTCCCTAAACGATACGACATCACGCGACATAATTGTTATCGGTTAATTCATTTCCGATTCCGCACGCCGTGCGGTTCGACATCGCAATAATAATAGACCGGCGGAATTCGTACAGGGCCGTTGTTAATCCGCAAATGTCGTCCGGACAGATCGCAATATCGTGTGGTGCGCTACAAATATTATTATTTAGAGCAACGGTTCTCGACCTTTTTAGAACCAAGACTCAAATTTTCCCCCGAAAATCTATCGCGACCCGCATGGCTCCGCTTACCAAAAAGTGGTTTACTAAAACAGCCGGTAAAATTTAAAAAAAAAAAAATGACTTAGGTAAAGTACCGCCCCAATCGGATTTCCTTTCAGAAAAAAAGTGTCACGCTTGAACACCGGAGTGAAATTGCTGGCAGAAAATTTGCTCACGGATAAAACAAATAATTACAATTATAAAATCAAACATTGTCGCTCCACTCGGAATCTAAAAGCATACATTTTCTCGGAGTGTATACAATTCAAAACAATTTTCGCGACTCGCCGCAAATTAACCAGGGACTCGCCAGTAGGTCGCACAGCCCGTAGTTTGAGAAACGCTGGTTTGGAATACAATACCGACCTGCCGGATACGTTATTTATTCATGTGTGGGAAAATATACGGGATCGACTCGGTTCGGATGCAAAACATTACACAAATTGGTCGATTAAAAATAAACGTTCGATATCAAAAACCGGACATTACATCGGTTATTGTCTGTGCGGCGATACGGTCGCCTCGCTGAAGTTTACCGAGCTCCGCTCAGGATCGGTTTTCCATCGCTTTCGTCGGGCACGTGCACGTACCTGCGCATGGGAGCGTTTCGGTTGTTCAAACGTGATTGGACATTTATTGCATTTCATTGAGCGGTTTGTGCTTCACCACACTCGCACAGCGCTGCCGAGGCTTCTAAGTAGCCCCGCTTCTTGCAATTGGCTTCGTATCGTCCAACTATTGTTCGTTAACGGTTTAGGTGTAGGCTTCTCCGTATTGTCCATTTATTTTCGTGTCCTGGAGCAAAGTTTCCTGTCGGCGTTATCCGTGATGTCCCGTCTCGTACTTTTCTCTCCGTATATCTCTCGATTCTCACTTATCCTTCAGAATTTCTCGCGAATCACTAAAACTATTTCTATAGGCTTTAACCGTGTCGTATATTTTACCGTTAGTGATTTTATTTAGTGCGTTGGCCCAGTGGGCCTGAACGGAACGTCGGATTGTGACAAATTTCACGCCGCGAAAATGTCGCGCCGCTCCGATCGCCCGTTCGCTATCAGCTGCTCAGCAGCGAACCCGAGGACGGTGCCGCCGCACCTCGACTCGATCCGATATTTAATTACTATAACGCTGCAAACGATAAATTCGGTCTCGCGCGAATTTCCGTACGGGCGCGATGTACCGAAACGTAAAAAAAAAACGCAAAAAAAAAAAAAAATAAATATATTACGCGACCCATATTATTGTATTATTTCGTTCTCGTAAACGTCGCGTTGTGCACATTATGTACTTTTAAACGGGACGCCGGTGAATTATAGCGGGTGTATACTGCACGTTTCTTTCTTTTTTTCCCCGTTTTTTCGTTACACATCGACAATCGATAAACGAACTGGGGTTTTTCTTTTTTTTTTTCTTTTTATCTAAACCTCGTATAACACGAATATAAACAGGTGCGGAAAGCGTGTGCACTGCGCGGATCACGTAAAAAGCGATTTGTCGGCCAAGTGCCGGGCCCTATATCACGCGGCTCGTATCCCTACGCCCTTCCCCACCACCGTCACCGATGTGCGGAGAAGACGGATTCCGTATATATATATATATGTAGTATTAACCGCATAAAAATGCCGTAAAGTGTTTCGGCGCCCGGGGGTGAAAGGGGAGGGCGAGAAAAAGGGACGAGGTCCGAATAAAAGGGACGGCGCGCGGAAAACAAACGACCGTAAAAGACGTTCTTGATCTTTCCCACCCCGTCCTCCCCGCCTTCCCAATCACCCCCCCCCCACCCCGTATCACGGGGATCGCGCGCGCGTGTATAAAGGGTCGCGAACATATTGAGTCGTGTATAGTATATGCGTTACACCTTTTCGCGAGCACAGAACAGACGTGACGGGGGTGAGGGAGGGCGTTTTCTCTCCGTCTCTACCGTCGCCGCCGCCGCCCCCCCCCCTTTCCGGCTCTGCACCGCGCGCGCGTTATTTTCCCGTTTCTTTCCGTTCCCCTCTCGACAGCGCTCGGGGCGGAAAAATACACACACATATATATATACACGCACGCGAGAGAAGCCATTTTGTTTATTGATGGGTCAGCGAGAATCTTTATTTACGGGGCGACGAGGATCGGCGGCGGCGGGGCAGACCACTTGGCACCTCCGCAGGGCATTATCTACGAACGATTGACCGCCGCCGCCGCCGCAGCCGCCGCCGCCGCCGTGCGGGATTTGGAAACGTTCACACCCCGATCCGTCATCCCCGTCAGGAAAACTCGGGAAAAACGAGCGGCGGCTTTGCCGAGAAAATGGAAATTCGTTCACGTCCGCGGGGTTTATTTTATACACATACACATGTATATATATATATATAAACATTTGTCGAACACAACGGCCTCGGCGTGTCCTCATATCGTCGCCCGCGCCTTTCTCCCGCCCCCACCCCCCTCCCGGTCCGTCCGTCCGTCCGTCCCCGTCGTCACGTGAATAGAATCCAATTTCCTAGCTTATAAATATGATTTCGTATATAAATGTGTACATGTATACTCGCACTTTTCTTTACGTTGTCGGCGCGTGATTCCCGGGCGCGAGCTTCGGCGAAATCCGCGAAAACGAGCGCACATACGCGCGGCGCACTATACAGGGTGGTTTTTTTTCGATCTCGGTACGATCCGTGCGTTTTTCCGCGCGGGATTTTAAGAGGAAATCCGATTTCCGTTGTGGTTTTTTTTTTTTTTTTTTTTAACATACAGCGGATTCGGCTTTTTAACATACAGCGGATTCGGCGGCTTGACGCGGGCACGTCGGGACCGGTTACGTTTGCCACGTCGGGACCGGTTACGTTTGCCCGCGCGTTAGGCGGAATCCACTGAGTGTACGTTTTTTCCAATCGTTAAGACGAGCATAAATTATGTATATTTATACGATTTCGTTTTGACGTGTCATTTTGTCATCCCTGACACCACGTATTGGGGGATACTCGTTTACTCCGCACAGTGATTCGTCCGCAGAGTTAAACACGGTGAACGTTAACTTTTCGAACGGGAGGATTCTCCCCTGCCGACCCCCTGGTTTTGCAACAAAAATTTGAAAAAAAAAACAATATCAGAGGAGGTCTCGTATTTTGAAAATCACAATCCGATAGGCGCATTTCACTGATAGTAAATTTCCGAGCACTGCGTTTATACGGTTTTTTCATTCGCGTGTACGCTGATTTCGTTCGCGTCGTACGACCACGAGAACCTCCGATATTTACAGCGTAGTGCGGATTATAAGAGCGACGTTTGAATAATATCGCTTTGCATACAATACACCCGCAACGCAATTTTACTGGAAATTTTCGTGGCAACGTGACGAAAAAAAAAAAAATCACCCTGTATTCGGAAAATGTCTAAAAAAAAAAAAAACTCGCCAACTTTTCTTCGCCTCGCAAACGCGACTCTGCACATTTTCACGCAATACATAAAATAATCTCGTATTGTATTGTATAGTGTATGTACGTTGTACGTGCATCTGTGAATACATCGAAACGCTCGCGCGTTATTATAATATTATTGACCTCTGAATATTCTATCGACACTCGTACGCGCGGCCCGCAGACCCCGCGTGAAATGGAATGTAAAATCGGTTTATTTTTTTTTACTTCGTACCATATGCTCATACCGTATACACATTGAATAAATAATAATATTGAATGATATAAGGGAGAGGGTCGGGGGGGGGGTGGAAACTTCTTGTGCCGTCGGACGTTTTAATATTTTCTCTTGTTTAATTCTCGGCTCACGCTAAAGCAGAACATTTTGTAGACCCTCTCACCGCAAGGTTGCTTAAAGAGAGGGGTAATCGACTCACGTATTATTATATCGCACTCGTGTTGTTGAACTCGACGATTAATAGTCAATAACACGGTCGAATGGACAAAATATGCTTCTCGGTCAAAAACAAAACAAAACCAAACCGTTGAAACGCGAGAAAACTATACGTATCGCGTATAGTCGGGTAAATAGTTTTTGCCCAACGGCATTGGTGGCGGTGTGTGTTCAGTCGATTTAGACCCAAAAGCCTGCCGACGAAACTGTAGGAATCGTGTTCGGCAGATTTCAATATTGAAGTTTAAAGCCGAAATGTAATAGTTTTACAGGAAACCGTAAACGAATAAATACGTTTTAAAAATACACTTCAAGTATTTGCCTTTTAATCGCGTTAAAGAGCTTAAAAATTGAAAAACAAAAATTATTCGCATGACGAAAAACTTGACGAACATTCGAATCCGCCAAACGCAATCCCTTTTTGTCGGGGTTTTCGGTCATATTCGTTTCGTAAAAACGACCATACCTTGTCCGACCATTTAAGTGCTTCGTCTTCATCTATCCGACGGTAGATATTTGTGGTGAACTATTATCGTGAAGACGGCGGCCGTTAAAATGCAAACAAAATATGAACAATGTTTAAACTTTATAAAATCGGAGACAATCCGTATTGGTCTTTTACTTGAATCATGTGCGGATTTTGTTACCGAACTGTAGCCGATCCGTTAAATGTTATTATAATAATGTTTTAGACAATATATCTGTGGCTGTTGGTGTGCGAAAAGTGCCAATATGTCGCTTATTGTGATTTTTGAGCGCGATGGGCATTAAAATTTTAATTTTAATTCTAACAGATTCTTATGGACTCTGCGTCTTTTGTTGAATGTAAATGTTTCCGTAGAATTTCCAATTTTTCACAAAAACTTAATCGACATTAAAAAGTAAAATAAAAACTCGTTCACTATTTCTTTTTTTCTTTTTTGACATTGACCCTTCATGCACCAAGCCACAGATATATATTTTTATTTATCGTGCGAAACCGTAACATATATTTACGAATTTGCTTAAACAAGTAATTCGTATACGGTTTAAGTATGTACTGCGAGTATAAAATTCCAGTCCTTTAAAAAAAAAAAAAAGAAAAAAAAAAAACAAAATATTAAAGTGGTAGAATACGTTATACCTATATGCGTTTCGGTTTTATTGTCATTATTATTGTCTTTGACGGTACGTGTTTATTTTACAGAACAAAACGACCGAAAAAATAAAAAAAATTTACTCCGTTATGTACCGTATAGTATATTATTATAGTTGCCTCGTTTATTTTCTGAAAAATATGATAAAACAATTGTCTCGGTGATATTATGTATTATATACGGCACACGGTAAATTTTGTAGTTTATCAACGAAGACCTCGGTTTTTTTTTTTGCAGTCTTTTTTCATTAAAACGTGCAGTATCAATCAAAACCGTCGTCCGAAAAAAATCATATTGAACATTTAACCATTATCAGTTTCTCGTTTGAAATTAACGGTCTAAAAAAACAACAAAACCGTCTGTGTCGCTAAGTCATATACTCGAAAAAAATAAATGCGAGTTTTCCGCCTGATGGTTTTTTATTTAAAACGTTTTTCGAAATTCTCCGTACCGCTTTTCTCTACAAACGAGCAGCCGTGTGTGTGTTATTTTTGTTCTTCCTTAAAACACAATTTTCGACAGGTAAAACGTTCAGATTTTCGTCACGCGGTACCTTAAAACGGAAACACCGAAGAATACAATGGAATGCTCTTGTGCCTGAAGTTTACCGCGTGTTCCGATCGGAATATTGTTTTTTTCGCGATAGTTACTTTCAGCGTGTGATTCGTACATTATTGCCCCCCATCTATTGCGTTATAAGCCAAACTAAAATGGGGCCGGTTTGTTTACGTTACCGTTTACATTTCCGTCGTGATATTAAACAGAGAAACGAGGCGGTGGGAGTATATTCTCCCCCGCCCCGTTCGATCGCCCCTGTCGCCGGTACACGACGGCGGGATCGCGGTTTTCTTACTCTTCAAATTGAAACGTAAACCCAAACAAACTCGACGTTTAAACGATGCGATTTCTATTTTTAACCGCCAGATAGTATACGGATACACGACGATAATATATAAACTATACGAGCGTGTAGAACCCATTTTATGAAAACTTTTTCCACTCCTCTCCCCCCCCCCCNCCCATTTTATGAAAACTTTTTCCCCCCCCCCCCCCCCCCCCCGTCCCACCACTGTACGAATTCCTTCGGTATTTTACGACGTATTTGGTATTGACGTACACGAAATCAGAAAATAATACACGTATATAATGTACGTATATGTACGGATAGATAATGCGACGGGGAACTATATATTATATTATAATAAAGCGATCGCCCATTGTTTTTACGACTTTGGCGACGAGCAATAAAAAAAAAAACTATACGTTCAGTCGGAGGAATATTATTATTATTATTATTATTATTGTGTATCGTCATCATGTTATTATAAACCCTCCCCTCGCCCGACCCCCGTCAAATTTCGATCATTGCCGAACAGCAGCGGCGGCGGCGTGTGTGTACACATAATATAAAACGACAATAAAAATAACATAAAATATATTCGATCGGGTAAAGGGGAGGGGGGAGGTTTTTTTTTTTTTCCTACTTACTTACGTAGTTATTTTCTTGTTTTTTTCCATTCCGTTTTCGATGCGTGCTCCGCGTATTCGCGAACCAATCGTTTCCGTACCGAATAAACCCTAGCGCGTCTCAACTGTACGTATACATACATGTATATAACTATACAATAATATGTAATATACGACTATAAATGCGGCGGCGGTATACGCGAGCCGCAGGATACGACGACGACGTTTTTTTTTTTTTTTATTGATACGTTCGCATAAACCGCGCGCTCGAAAATTGTATTATTGCCCGCGCGGTATACATTTCCAATAACCGCCCCGCAGCTGCTGCTGTGCGCACCTATGCAATACACTCGTTGCAGGGTCCTCGGGGTCGTGGTTTTTCACGGTTCCGCGGGTTCGCCTTTGGCCGATTTGTATTCATGACGAAATCATAAACCGTTACGAGCTTTATACGTGCGCGCCGCGCAACGCTCGCGTATAAAATACATACATACATACAACGAGCCTCCTTGCCCCCACCCCCCCCCCACCCC
>CABPRJ010001462.1:107614-136736 GCA_902439185.1 Cinara cedri | reverse complement strand
CCCTAACCTCCCCTCCCCATCCCCCACCCACCCCCGCCCGCCTCCGGACCCCGGGCGCGTTTTGCCGCGTTTCGCCGTATAATAATATCGCCGTCCGCTCTGCGCCCGACGGTCTTTCGCTGAGTCGGCACCGCGCGCACATCCAATATAATAATAATAATAATAATAATGTGCTTTTGCTCGTTTCCGACCGAAATAGTACGTAAACTCGCGATCGGAACTAAACGGGTTTTGCGGTTATACGCGCATCCAAATCCGGTAAATATTTATGTATACACACACACACACACACGTATCCGTTTCCGTTATCTCTCTCGCGTCTCTCCGCGGTCCCCGTCACAGATCACACACGGATATTATCCGCGCGACCCTCGGGTCCGCCCGCGCCCGCCGAATACGCTCAGACTACCAATAAAAACCGATTGGAATATTATTACGCGCGCCGCAGCAATGATATTAATAATAATAATAATAATAATAATGATGCGCCGAAAACCGTTCGTACGCGAAATTAACCACCGTATCGCGCCCGTGCGGGCGGGATTCCGGATATCACGTGATACGCAGTGATAAACGTTTTTTTTTTTTTCTTTTTTTTTTTTTGGTTTTTTCCTGCTCGTTTACCAGCGCGCAAACGAGTAGTGGGCCGGGTTTTTTTTTTCGCCATCCGACGAATGTCGACCGAAAAAATTGATTCGCCAGAACCCGTTATTGATAACGTTCGTATCCCCCCGGACTGGATAGGTATTTTTTTTTAACAATTTTTTATTACAATTCGTACATGTTTGTCACCGTTAAAACCGTCGCGGTTCATCGCGGTTAATCAACTACGCGTTATTTTCAATGTCCAGACGTGTAACAAATCTGATACGATTTTACCGCTTTGATCACTCGGTTTTATGACGGGTGTAGGTAATAAACAAATCGACTTTTTTTTCGTTTTCCAACAATAATCCTCATCTTGTATTTATCTTTGTCCACACACGTTCATAACGTAGTCATGAATATTTAATTTCTGACAGTAGACAATATTATCTGAGCGATGGTATCTCTTATCCGGAGGATACGTAAAAATCTATTTTTCTCCGACACTGTACAGATGGTTACACGATAATATGGTGCATGGAACAATCAGAAAATGTCGAAAGTATTGTAAGCATAAGAGCGATAAACGGTTTTATAACGGCCGATAAAATCGGTAAAAATCGATTCCATTTTTGAAACGTTCAATATCCGGCGACGTCAAAAATCACCTTCAATACAATTACGCGCGTTTGCATTACTATTGCCGATACCCGTTTTCCGCAAAATGCGCATAGGTACTCGAATTAAAGTATTGTGCACGAGACGGTCCCCAGAGACCGCTCTGACTGCGCGGTTACACTTGTATAAGGATCGAATGAATAGGTTTTTTTTTTTTTTTTTTATGATTTTTCGCATCCGAGGGGTTTTTTTTTGCTTTTAATGCGCGATAAAAACAATGAGTAATAAATATAAATATATATATATATTTTTTTTATAGCCAACCCGAATTTTTTTTTTCGTATCAGTACAGATATTCGAATCGGCCAAATGTTTGCCGGAAACATTTCTAAACCCATCGACGAGTCAATTTTCGGTGGATTCGGACGATTCGGATTCTGTTTTAAATCGGACGTTGTAAATAATTTTAAAACTTTTAACCCTTTTAACCCGATTGTTAAATTTTGCTACGTTGGAAACGTTTTAATTTTAATTTTTTTTTTATTTCTTGTTCGATGATGCACGCTGTTGAAGTGCGACAGAAACTCGCTGTAGAAATGTATTTGTCATCGTCATTATTTATTTTTGTTTTTTCAACTTCTCGTAGAAATTACTTTTTTAAAGTATAGTGCATAGGAACTGTGTCCAATTATTTGGAAATTTATTAAATATCGTATTTATCGTTATAAAAACAACGAACAATTGTAAAAAAAAAAAAACACAAAAAATTTAATTTATTAAATGAAATATTTCTGCGTTGCTCCATAAAAATCTAAACAAGTAGGTCTACAATACATAAATACTTATTATCTTAACAGTCGATATTTTGGGACCTACAATTTTAGATTCTGAGTGCAACAAATATAATTTACCTATATTGGTTTTATTATGATACGTTTTTATGAACACGTTTTGTAATTATTTTTTTTTCAGAATCTGTGAACAACTGTTCTGTCGAAATCTCAGTCCAATAATAAAAAAAAAAAAAACTAGAGCTTTCTTGTAGAATTTCAAATCTAATTGGTACAAATGGTGAAAATTTTTGATTTTTTTTTTTTGCAGTTTTTTTAATAACCGAGAAAAACGGACAAATTTAACGATATCGTTATTTTATACGCTCGCGATCGCACCATCTACGGGAAAAAACCGAAAGCTTTTTTGTTATTGCTATATTTTAATTATGTCAATAATTAACGTTTTAAATAATATAATACGTGATAATAACAAAACGTATTCGTTTGAATCGATAAATTTTCTATTTTTATTTTTATTTGTTTCGTGACCTTATTAGGTTTTTATTTTTTTTTACAATAAAATATAGTGGTTTGAAAATTCGGTAGCAACGGTAGTTATGAAAGTACTATAGATGTATAACGGTTTTAATAATTGAGTCTTATACTCTTTGCCCATCTAAATTTTTAGACATGTAATAACACGGTGTTAAATATAACGCGCGCGTTAAAAAACAATCGAATTGAATTTGTTTTTATTACAGAGACGAGAATGCTTAGATAGATGGATGGACGAGCGGAATGGCGAGAGACGATAAGATAAAATACGAGTACATACGAGGTAACTTAATCGTGACTATGATGGTAGATAAAATGTGAGGAAATAGACCGAGATGGTTTGAGCGTGTCACGGGGATTTTTTGTGTCCAACTTGTGACCTTGGGGCCTTTAGCTCTCCAAACATGTCTAACCCATCGTCTTAGCCCACTGCTCTTACGGACTCCAATTATGTGTGTTTCGCCATACAGTCCTTCAATTTCTCGGCTCGATCTAATTTCGGAATTTCCACGAGCGTTTTTTTTTTTTTGAACCAAATATCCTTCCAAGTACCTTTTGTACAAAAGTATTTGACTTGTTTTCATCCGTCGTTGTCCATGCACCACAGGCATATAGCGTTACTGGTCTCACCAGGACTTTGTACAATGATATTTTTGTTGATACACTATAGTATCTTTAACTCGAATAGGGGTATTAGTCCAAAGCAACATTTATTCACGGTTACTAGTCTTGATCTCATTTCTTCGTAGCTGTCAGCGTTTTCGTTGACGTTTTACCCTAAGTATATTTTTAATTTGCCACTCTTTTAAACTTATAATCGTTCACTTCCAACCGACTTATTCCACGTGTGTCTCGTGACTATCGTGTACTTTGTTTTACCTTCAATCGTCATTAATCTAATCTGTTCGCATTCTTCTATCAATTTGCTAGTTAAAAATCATTAATCCAATATCGTTATTATCTTTTTATAATTGTCATTATTCGTATTATTATTGCGTATAATACTAAATCTGTTTATAGTTTTGTCGGCTAAACTTTCTATTCTAACGATTCCTTTAATCTCTTGCTGAGTTTTTCGTCAATTTTTTTTCGAACTCGAGGCCCCAAATCTAAGTAGATTGGACGAGACTCAGGACCTGAGCCTTGCACACACTTTTTATCAATAGTCTTTCTGTCTCTATCTGTTTCTTTATTCTTTCTACGTTTATTTTCCACAAAAACCTATGCACACCCTGTACAGTATGATGTACGGTTTCGTTTTACGGCACATCCGCTCATCGAGACCCTTTTTGTCCGAGAGCCTATTTTGAATACGATCATCGTCTGCGTTGGTTTAATGTGGTTAGAGAAATGTAAATATGTAATGTTAATATTATAATATATGCGGTGCAGTTTTCCCGAGCGTTTTCTCTGGTCGCGACGTGAAGCACGAGTTATTAAAAAAAAAAAAAAACATTTTCGTTATACAATATTATATTATAATGTTGAATGTCTGACTCTGCCGCAGTTGGTTAAAATTGCATTAATCATCTCGTGTTTAAAAACCATACACACACACACACATGCCCACCTACTTTACAATAATGATATAAATGAGCAATTATAAAAATAAGTGTACCTACATAATATTTAACTTATTACATATTGGCATAACCATGTTTAATTTTTTTTCTCCAAATAGGCTATATTATAGACGTGCAACCGTGTTAAAAAAAAAAAAAAAAAAAAAAAAATTAAAAAATTTGTATGCGGTAAAGCCGACGACGAATCCGCAACGCATACACGTGTATATGATAATGTTAGTGTACACATATTAATATTGTTTTTATTGTGGTTAACTCGGGTAAAACGGTGTTACACGAACGTTGCATAACAATTTCACAACGATGAAATGGCAAAAAAAAAAAAAAAAAAAAAATATGTAACTTTATTATAACATTATCGATACGAGACGCGTTTCGTTTCAAAAATAAATTACGAGCGTGTGTAATAAATAAAAATGTATGTGCTGTTATCGATACACTTATATAATTAGGTAGATAAAAGAATAAATAATTAAAATAATTAAAAAAAAAAAAATAAATATTAATTCGAATTTTAATACCGTAGGTGTTAAACAAGTATAGCGATTTAGTTTATGATTTTTTGTCGATTCAACAATAACGGATAACCGGCAACGGGCTAAACGCAGTTTACAAGTTATTTCTAATTTTTTTTTTTTTTTTTTGGGAAAAATTACCAACACAGATCTCAAAACAATTAACGTTTCAAACACATACCGGAACTATAGGAAACGTTTACGTCCGGGGATAAAACCATACGCATTACGCTCTACGCGGTCTTCCCCTCACCCCCTTCAGTCCACAATATTTATAAGAAATTTAATGTGGGTATACCCAAGATAATGCTGTATTATTTACTATTTCGCCGCTTCTATAGTCCCCCGTATCACTGAAAATTCAAATTAAAAAAAAAAAAAATGTGTCTATAAATAATATTATAGGTAACAAGAACACGCGAATACACTCCCGGGGACAAATCGATGTCTCCCCTCCCCCTCCCCCCTTTAGTTCCGGTTTTGCGCCTATAAACTATAATTACTCAAACTGTTTTTCCGATGTCACGGCAGTTTTGTTTAAAACATATTAATTAGGTATAGAACTAAATAATAATAAACTGCGGTATAATAATTAATCGCGTACAGGATCAAACGCTGCAACAGTTCAACTACGAGTTTAACGTTCCGTAATAACAGCTATAGTATTATAGTCAACGTACCCACAGCTATTATTTAAATTACTCAACGTTAAATGCCTATAATAATATAATAACCTAACCTATTTTTTTTTTTTTTTTTTTTTTTTTTTTTATAGTAGCCGGTATCTACCGGTCGATCAATAATAATTACTTTTTTTTTTTTTTTTTCTAATTAGACAAAAGCAATCATGCTTAAAAACGATTGTATTAAAAAAAAAAAAAAAAAAAAAAAAAAAAAACAACACCTCTATGACGTCGCGGAGATATAGATCACGATAATGATTATAACATAATACGTTTTGAATGATACAATTTTATTTCGTATCACACGTGCGATGGAAATCGTATAAAGTTTTTATTAGGTATTACACGCGGCGGCCGATTGAAGTGTATAATATTAATATAAAAATGAAAAGAAATAAATAAAAGCCGTATTTTTCGAACGGCATTACGGTATGGTTTGAAAATATTCGGTTTTTTTTACGCGCGTTTTATCGTCGGACGTGATAAAATATATATTATGAATTATGACGATGGCCATCCCCCTTTGCCGCTGGCTGAAACGTGTCTGGAAGCAAAACATATTTTCCTCCCCGCCGTCGCCGCGGCACGGACAATTTCTCCCCGGTTATTTAACAACCGGGCGCTTCCTATTTTACGACCGTATATATTTATAATAATATTTCGCATTCGTACCCTCCGTACGAAACCAGTATTTATTTACCAGATGCGAGGTCGATTGTTACCCGATAGCTGGGCACCCGGCTTTGAAATTTTCAGTCAATAATTTGCGACACAATTTTCCGGGCGAAATTTCAAAGTCGGGTGCCCGGGTAAATGAGCTCCGGAATCAGCGCATTAATTAGTCTTACTCGCTATCGGAATAACGTTGAGATAACCGCAGTTGACAAACCGTTCTAGACTGCGATACAACTGTAAGGGCATCCCCTAATTAGGGGATGCGACGGGTAGACGCGTCGGCCCCCTAGAAAATTTTATTGTCTTTTATTTTGGTTACAACGATTCGTCGAATAATAATGACAAGAAGTACTGCGGGAGAACATACGAGGTTGGATGAACTGTGCATGCTCAATGTTCACGGACAAAAAGTCCATCACGCGACACCGAGTTTGTTGGAAAAGTAGCCGACGAATTCAGTTTTCGAAAACGCAATTTACGAATTTAGTTTTAAAATATTGTTTTTCGTTCGCGTACAAAATGTATGTTTGTTTCGATATTTTGTCGATTCTTATAGTTTTTAAGTTTTTTTTTTAAATTTTACGGCTGTCGCCCCCTTAGGTTTCGACAGATGGGCGCTCTTCTAACAGCAGCCGTTACGGTCCGCACGACTCGTACGTCGACTCGGTGAACGTATTATAATGATATGATTAGTTGACTAACAAAAATTATATTCGCTTAGAAACGCCAAACAAAAAAAGTGTCGACAATTCGGCTTGGCCGAACCATCGAGATTTCGCAGGCCTTCGGTGTGCAGGATACAGGCAATACATTACGATTTCCGCCGTTTTTCTCGTCAGTAAGTAATCGCAGTTATTTCTTTATCATTATTTTTCTTTTTTTTTTTCTTTGGATAATATCAGTACAGCGGACATTTTGCGTAGTTTTGTTTACGGCGCTAGGCCATTATTTTAATATTCAATTATAATTTCCACTTTAATACGGTTAAAATAACATTCCCGATGATACGCAGTTGAGTAAACCTAACCCTCTTTGAGTAAACCTCTAAACCCTATTTTCAACTTTCAATTTTCTCCATAATATAATATACGGACGCACGGACTGTGGAATTTGTTCGTGTTTATTTCTGGGTTTTATGGGTCGCTGCGACATGGAGATAAACGAGTTCTATATAAAAAAAAAAAAACCGTCCCGTTTAATATAAAATTTGTATTATAGGTTCCCGTAACGAAATTCGAGCTAAAACTGTATGTACCACGAGCAACTTTACTAGTTAAGCAAAAGAAAAAAAAAATGTTTTCCGTCAAAAAGATAATCTTAAACTAATAAGTTCTTTGTCGCATATTCAGAATCGAGTAATATTATAATATTATTATTATTGTTTATTTCTTTGAACAGACGATGGGCCTCACCATACAGGTTCGTGTGTGGGCCGTATTGTGTAGTGGTTGTGATGAAAAGCGTGTAGATAACCGAAAACGTATCCGGGAAACGACCACGTAGATTACACCGACGACAACGACGGTTAGACAAAGTGAAGCAGGATATACCTAAAGAAACTATAGAGCGGTAGACGAATCAGTGTGAGATAGTGACGTAGCTACCACGAGAACAACCTAGTCAGTTTCCTGGGTGTGTATTTTTTGGTGTATACCTATGCATATTTGAGACCGAACAATTACTATACATAGTAAGTACATAGTTTCGTAAAAATGCGTTAGATATAAGTATAAAAAAAATACCGCTATGCACGGTGTAAAAATGTAAATTGACTTCATTTTAAATTAAAACGAAATTTATAACGCGACATACGTGTATTTGGGTTCATCCTTTCCGAAAAAAAAAAAAAAAAAAATTAATAAATATTAATTACTAGGTGAGAAATACAGCGACAACGTCGTTCCGGGGACAAACGTATAGTAGTTTATATTTTCTAACGCGGGGGCGAAGAACGTAGTTCGGCCCGGGGCGATTTGATCAGTAACTACGCCGCCGGTACGAGACCGGAACACTTCTCGGACGGATAAGTTCGGCGAAAGCGCGTAAAAGCCCGCGGAGAAGCGAAGAAATAAAAAAAAAAAAAAAAAAAAAATCCGTATGCAACGTGTCTCGTTCGATTTGCGGACCGGTTCCCACGGTTCGCGGTGACGCCGCGGAACACGACACCGCCGCGGAGTCGCGGACGATCCGCCCGTTATTTTCGCGGGTCCGGGACAAAACATCCGTGCGCCGTACCGGATACCGAACCGACGCGTACGCGGCGCATTACGGTCGGCGGCGCGCGTGTTGTGATTTTATGAAGTGTCGATCGCGTGCGCCTGATAATGTCGCGTGCGCGTAAAAACGCACGGGGGTTTGTTTCCGACCGTCGAAAGCGGGATTATCGCGCGCGCGACCGTCGCGGCGCGATAACGGCGTCGCAACACGGTGACAAAGTGACGGTTTACACGCGCGTTTCGCGAGCCGGACCGCCGCCGTCGCCGCCGCCGCCGCCCGCCCCGTCCGACGGCGACGTGTAATATCGCGCGGCGACGAGTAATCGCCGCGCACGATTATAACGCGCGGGACGCTACGCGGCATTGTTGTTTGCGTGGGGGCGTTGTTTTTTTTTTTTCCTCCGACGGGCGGGTAGGACGACCGCGAGCGGCTTCCGGACGGGTACGCGCGTACTACACGCGTTCGCGTTGTCGTCCGGGACCGGGCCCCGCGCGGACTCTGCGCGGCGGACGGGTGTGGGGGCGGGGGAGGATTAGCGGCGGACGCGCGCCGCGGCGCTCGGCGCAGTAAACGACGATGCGCGGGCCAGATAAACGGGACACTCCATTAGCCGCGAAAAGCGTATGATACGGCGGAAAACAATGGACCCCGGGGACGGTTATGGTATTACACGGGCATGGAATTATGCTCGTGTCCGCGGGGCGGGCACCCGTGCGCGGCGGTGCCGCGGAAAGCGGCGGGCGCGGTCGGAAAAAAAAAACAAAAAAAACCGCCCCGTTTCACACGAGTCTATAAGACCGCGAAATTTATACTATTAGGCGTTACGTTCGGTGCCGTAGCGGCGTTGGTTTTTGTCACCGCCGTAGATTTCGATCTGAAACCGCGACGTTTTATACACACGCGCTATCGGATTAGATATTTAAAAGGACAAAAAAAAAAAAACTTGTGGAACTAGTTCCGGGCGTGGTAAAATTTTCAAATCGTTTGAAAACGGAAATGTCAAATGCTTGAAGACTTAACAGGAGGTTCATGAAATTTCGTACTTTGTGGTCGAAAAAAAAAAAAAAAAATTCCACCTTTATGTAGTATTTTTTTTTGTACGGGAATTGTAAATAACGATTTTTGACGCACTAATAAAAAAAAAACCCGACGGACGATTCAATCTTGTTCATATTCAACGCACAATAATAATCTAATAATGTATTAAATGCCAACATTATTAAAAGTATGTAACGTGAAACGGTACCTGGAGCTTTGTCCGTCATATATGACGTTTTGTAAGTTTGTCGGAGATAAACGCGAATTATATTGACTTATATTAATAATTTGTACACGAAAAAATCGTTAAAATTTAATGATAAATGAAATGGTATTATACAAAGTTATAAAAATCTAAAATACGCCGGATAATAGTCGGACGTATTAGTCGCGTACATCATTTAAGAGAATGCTCTTTTAAAACAAAATAATAATTACGGTTATTGAAATAACAGAGATATATGAATTCTGTCAATAAAAGACAACGGTGTCGTCACCATAGAGATTATTGATGTACGATGATCGTCCGTGTTCCGCGAGATACCTTCTGATTTATTTCTAGAGTTACGCGGTTTGGATTATTTCTAAAAAATACAGACAGTCGCGCGGGAAGATTGGGGCAGTCTAATAATTATAACATGATAACATTTTAATGGTTCGAAGACACCGCAATAGTAGAAAAGCTGTCCTAGGATAATGGGGACGGGTGCAGCCACTGTTACAGGCAATTTAATGTACACTTATGAGTATCGACGAACCGTTGTTAACGAAAAAGACGATTCTAAACGATTTTATGAGAAAACTCCTGAAAAAAATCGAAAAATTACCTGTTTATAGTATCTCCCAAATCCGATTTTCTTTCGGGAAAAAGTCATTCAAATTTTAAATTTGCAATTAACATTTATTTTGTATAATTTTTACAACTCGTTTAATTGTGAGATTTGAAGATGTGTTATTGCAGACGATAATTCGGCAAAATCGGCTTCTATTTCTGATGTGAGAAAAACGTAATAGGTGATTCAATGTTTTCGTCTGTAAGGCGATTTCTTTCCTTTGATTTGATATGCTTCACATTAGAAAATTCACATTAACAACTGTATGTTTGTCCAAACGCGGATCACATTTTCAATAGGAAATCTCTAAAAAAAAATGGTTGCATTTCAACTGGTAATGTTGTAGAACGGGCCAGGTATAAAAAAAAAAAAAAAATACGCAGGCCGGACGCGGCCTCCGGGCCGCCGGTTGCCCATTCCTGGTATACGCATACGAAAAATGAATAATCACACGTCGCCGAAGTTAAACCACGGTACATTCCTCGCTTCCATCGAAATCTAAATACAAATCAAAAAATCGCCAAAAACCGACTCGAGCATTTTTTTTTTCCCCCGGACACCAATGATGTAATGGTATATTAACATTGAAACTAATTTAGTGGAGAGAAAAACAGTAACGCGATTTGGAGATTTTTTTTTTTTTTCTTTTACAATTTATAGGCACCTAAACAATATAATAATTCCGTTTATTTGCGAAACGATATAATGTTAAATTTGAAAATTAAGAGCGACCGTATTATAACTTTGCCGCGTATAATGCTCGTTCGGCTCGATTAAATATCAGCGGGCACTGCAATAAACGAGTAACAGAAATAAAAAAAAAAAACAAAACAACAACGACCAGAAATTAATGACGAAACATTGTCCCGGTATCAATTCTGACACGAAACAGCTGAATAACAGCTATAGTTAAAACGTCATTACCGTACAGTTCCTAACGAATATTGTTCGCAGGATATTATCGTCGCATTGACACGTCGAGAGAATATTCCGGGTCGTATTAGGTGAATTTCTGTTTTCAAAACTTACGTCACACACAACGCGTTTCGAATAAAAATTCATTTTTTTTTTTTTTTCTTCTATCGCGGGTAGACGTATATCTGTGTGCCCCCTCCCCTAACCCATTGAAACGTGACAGTATAATGGACGCGCTAATTATATTCCGTGTCGCAAACTTGATTTTTTTTTCTTTTATCGTTCGAATCGGCGTGTAAACGGCAGTAGTAGTTATATTTATACGCGCGCAATGCCTGTATGTATAATAATGTCTATATTAAAAAAAAAAAAACAATAATAATACTTAATTTATAGACTCGCCACTTACCTACATAATTCCGATGGATTGTCGTTAAAATGCCGCGGTTTCAAGGACGATGCCAAACAGCTAAATCATTTTTCCTTCACTTATATTTTATTATGACATTATAAATATAAATACTTAAATACGTAATAATATTACGAACGTTATAACTGTTGTGTACTGCTTTTTCGGAGTGAATCCGATTGATGGAGGGGGGAGGGCTTGATTGTGTACTTTAATACGAAAATTGATTTATTTTTTCATCTTATTTTTCTTGTTTTCTCGTAAGTTACCCGGACCAAGGAAAAACACTCGTCCTTCGTTTGAAAAAAATTTTCAATCGCTGTGTATTATATTAACGAAAAAAGAAAAAGCCGATACTGCTGATGGGCGTGCCACTGTTTCAGGACGGAAGCCGGGGGGAAAATATCCTCGAGGATGTATAGAGTAATTTACGTCTGTGCGCATTCGTCCAAACTAACGAAAAAACGATTTCGAGATCGGCTATAGTTATTGGTCGTGTTTTTCCTTTGTTACCACTGTAGCGCACACAAATCAACGAAAATGATGCCGACAGTCGCCAGTTTTTCGGGTTTGTTGAGAAAACCGCAAGGAAAACCAATGCGCCGGCCAGTATTGAATTGCACAAGAAAATGCCGGCGGCGTGTTTTGATGGATGGCGGATTTTCGGCGGCGAAATGGTTTACCGCGGGCGCGACGCAAAACGCGCATAACACGGTAAAACCAAGTTTCGCTTGAAAATGTTCGTGGTAAAATACGATTTTGTACGGCGTATCGAACAAAAGCTATTGCGATTTCCGTGCCCACAGATAGAATGAGTACACCCGCCCTCTCCCCTGTAAGTACCTTCGCGAGCAACGTTACGTGCGCGACAAACAAGGGTGGGGTGTTATACACGTATACTATATAATATAATAATAATATTATTATTGTAATACGGCGCACTTAAAACAATACCTTCGCGATTATGTAAATGCGGATTGTTGCAGCCGCGAGCGAGATGCGGTCGTATTAAATCTTCGCCGCACCTATATAGATACACGGTCGCATCACATATTCCATCATTATTATGTCCACGAACTCGCGTCGACGGAAAAATGGTCTTTCCGCCCTCTCACGTATAACCGCCGCCTTCCCCTATTCCTCCGTCGTCGGCCCGTCGCCCCACCCACCCCCTCCCTGCTACTCCTCCGATTTCCCGGCCGCCACTATGCGGATATATAGTCGTTTGCGCGCGGTCGTGCTGCAGGAGAAGACGAGGAAATATTATAATTCATGAAATATGCATAAGATAATACGGCGGCGGCGGCGACGACGACGCTACTAAACCTCTTCGCGGCAATAGATCGGAGGGGGGAGGGAGGGGGAGAGGGGAAGGAAGGATGTTAGGAGGCGCGGTATATATATACCGAGAATACGCCGAGAGACCTGGTAAGAAAAAAAAAAAAAAAATATAATAATAATTCCCCTTTTACGTGACCGAAATATCGTGCGGTTATTGTACGCGTATAATATCTATAGTTACAATATTATAGGTGGGGCGGGAAAAAGAAAACGACTATACTACCCCGGTGCGATGCGCGAAACACTCTCCGTTTTCTTATGTATTTTACATGGGCTAATCCCGTGGCGGGGGAATATTGTCGCCGGGATCCGCAACCGAGCGCGCGTAAGTAGCTGCCGGTTGATGTACGCCGACCCCTTTGCCGCGTAAATATACACTGCGGATTAAGAGCGTGGACGCAAAATGGTTTTCGCCGACGCCGCGCGGGATGTGTATTCCTTTCTTTTTTTTTTTATTTATTTATTTACTATTAAGAGGCGGCCGCAGTGGCATTTGCAGTGACCGCGTCCCTAATCGGAACACGCGCGGCGAAAAATGAGCATTCCACGCGCAATGAAGGAGCCTTTGAAATCGGTTTTAGAGGCATAGCGCGTATTCCAAACCGCGGCGATGAGCGACGCTCGTTTTATACCGTAATATGAACCTCAGTCGTCAATTTTAAATTTTTTTTTTTCATAAAAATAAATTGTTAAGTGAATTAAAAAAAAAATAAAAATACGAGCCTAACACTGCCGATGGATGCGCCGCTTTTGTAGGCGAAGGTAGACATGCGGTATGATATGCCATAAAGTTATTTCGCTTACATCTGTAAGCGACGATTATCGACCATTGTTAAAGGAATACGATTCTGAGCAAAGTTTGGTCCCGGTATGTTTTGAAATGCCGTGATATTTACGATTTTCGTCAAAATTTGATATTGAAACGTTCGTAAAAAAAAAACAATCAATACATTGCGTTCAATTTTTGTTTTTATTTGACCACCAAGTAAAACTTATAATGAATCTCGTGTTAAATTTTCAAACATTTCTGTTCAGTAAAACAATTTTATACACATGGCTAACAAATACAAACTAAAAAAATTCGTTTTTTTCTCAGTATTTCTGAATCAATAAGTAAACTACACGGGAAACCAAACAACGACTTTCTTACTTCGCAAGTAAAATCAAAATGCAACTAAAAACGGTCTCTCATCTTTTTTTGATAGAAAAGATTTTTATAGACAGAATACCAAAAAAAAAAAAAATTTTTTTAAAATGCACACGTCAAAGTAGAATCGGTATATCCCTCGCTCCGCTCTGAATATAAAAACAAAATCGAAAATTATCAAATCGATATCGTAGTCGTATATTTCCCCGTTTTTCCTAAGTCTTGTCCAATTTCTAAAAAAACATGCAAGGAATATGAAAAAAACGATTTCCTAATTCACTAACAATTTTATTTCGGAAAAGACGCTAAATTTTTAAAAAAAAAAAAACCCTTGTGACATTTCCGGTGAAAAAATTGATTACAGACCACTAAATTTAAATCAATTATACAATATATTCCACGCTCCGATCAGAATCCAAAAGGCACAAATCGTTGTAGTCGACAACAAAGCGAACGATAAAGAGTACAAAATATAATTGGTATATTTGTATGCGTATTCATTTTTTTTGCTCACCGAGGTAACCCTTGAATAAACAACAATATATAGATACTCAATTAGATATTCGTAGTGAAAATACCTGAAAATCTCTATTTTACCCTCTGAGGCGTTGGATTTTTAAAATGTTCTCTCCGAAAATGCCTACCTACGCCATAACAGCTGTCTGTATGTTAAATGTCAGCCCGATCCGTCCGGTTGTTTAGACTGGGCGTTGATGAATCGGTCAGTCAGTCAGCCAGAACACATTATTTTATGTAAATATATTTAGAACGCACTAACTGTTGATAGGTATACAGATATTACAGATATTATACACGGTAGAGGTTAAAAAAAAATATCGTTGATGTTAGGTATGGTATTCAAAATGTCGAATTCACAACGCAATACAAGTCGCGGAGCCCCTCACGAATTACGTTGTCCCGCGGACCGTTTGCGTGTCCCCCCTCCCCCCAACAATTTAGCCCAATTTACGCAGCCGTGTTCACCGCCATTTTGTTTTATTACGCCGGTGAATTATTTCCGGATATTATTCGACGGTAAACCAATAAATAAACGAATTTCGTATTGTAGAGTTTTAAATAATTGACGACCGAGTGATATATCATTATTATTATTTATTTTTTTCAACAACTGCAGCTATGATTACAGTATAAACCGTTTTAAATGTACGACGGCGGGTCGTATCGATAACAGGTAAATTCGATTTAACGATGTGTGTATTATATCATTATACCGGGGTGACTTTTATTAAAATGATTGATAACGAAAATATAATACACGATTTTTTTTTTTTTTTTAACGCGCACGTTACACATCGCGCATAATATTATATTATTATTTAGCCGGCAATAACAATGCCGCCGTGTATAAAATTGTATATTATATTGTTATAGATATAATTATTTAAAAAAAAAAAAACTACCGTACCTGTGTATAATTTGATGCGAGTTATAGATAAACATTGCGGTTAATTAAGCGACGTTGGCAAAAAAAAACAAAACCGTTGCTATATATGCAGATCTCTATTCTGAAACGTTACAAGTTCCATTCTTTTCGATAATTAAATCGTTCGAAATATATATGTGTGTGTGTGTGTATTATATACTCGTATAATACATATTATTATACGAATCGAGATTGTTATCGAAAATCGAAGAGAAGAAAAAAAAAAAAAAAAAACGACAACTTATTATATACCGTATTATATTATTACGCTGTGTACCCCCGCCGCAGCGTGCGTTTCGCTAAAATCGTGTAACGCGAAATGTTTCGGCCAAACGGACTCGGATTGAAACGGGATTTTATCGTTATTATTTATCGAGATTGGGCGTACCAATATGCACGGTTTGAGCGGATCTCCAAGCGTTTGACCGTCATTCGTGTGCGCTGTAAAACTTACATTTTCTCCGGCGCAATCGGCAACGCCTGTTTTCAGCACCCGCAGAATCAAATTGTTGCGTTTACCCCCTGCCCACACCCCTGAAAAATCGCATAGGCCGATTGTTTCCTGTATCTCATAAATTGCCCGATACACGACCGGCCCAAGTTCAATAATATAGCCCGAGAAAAAGTAATCACGAAAGAAATCACGTCGTTTTCATTGGGTTTACTAGCCATGAGATGTGCGAACATAATATTGTATACGTGACGGCCCCATGTCGTATTTTCACCGGAAAAATGAGTTTGACACTTCTTTAACCCGGGGTCCAGATATTACGGTGTGGATCACAGATTTCCGTACCCGTCTGTACAACGTTATATCGAATTCGTTTGCGTTTCGAAAAAAAAATGTCTGTACAATGCTGGACTCGCGATTGTGGAAAACCAGGTCTGAGATCGATCCGGACCGTTGTCGCAGACCGGAATTCAACTCGGGTACTGGCATCTCGAGGGTCGTTCGTGTCAGACTACCCGAATTAATGGAACTAGAGGAGGGTTGGTGGGTCACTGATCATCGGATAAAGGTTATTTCATTATAAGCTTATTATAATGTACGCTGTCGAGTAAATATAACTACGTTACGATTTCATGGTTGCTAACTTATTCCGGACTCCATTTTATTCCGCGACCCGAAATAGTCCACCATCGCGGTCAACAGCAAGAGTCGTCTTCTTTATAAAATTCAGATGAAGGATGAAACGAGTTCTGTCGACTATATTCCATGGGAAAAATATATCTATTTCGAAATTAATGACGTCATAATATCAAACTTGTTATTTAATGTTGAACTATAATTTTTTTGATGCCGAATTCTGTAGACGACAAATCTCTTAGACGTTGGTTTTTCAGAAAAAAAAAACTGCGAGGAGTCCTTGAATATACTTTTTATTCGAAACATCAATTGCACTGAAAAATATGAAGTTAGCCGCGATCCACAATCTATAAAATACTTTGCGGGGACAAGAAAATCGAATACCAAAATATGGATGACGCACAAATAGAAGATCTAAAACGACTTTTAATCGAGGCCCCTGACAATTAACTTCCTATAGGGTAACCCAAGCAGATATATCCGTAGTTGTTCACATACAAATCTCTTTAAATCGTAATTCTCTACCCGCTAACTTTGCAGGTAGTTATAGCAGTAAAATTACTAAGAAGATAACCGTCAAATCTTGATGGCTGTATCTAATTATATACAACGGCAATAACGAAGAAAGTTGAAATTATGTTTACAATGGATGGAAAATTAAAATTCAAGCACATATGCTTAATAATAATTTGCCAACTACCGACTTGAGAATATTTTTGTGTCGAGTTTAATATTTAGTCGAGCACACCACGTAACGTATTCATTAAAACACGAAGTTGCAGCTGCAAAGGTGATATTTATCGTGCAAGTCACGGCATAGTTGGTTTTAATATAATATGTTTTAATCGTACTTTAGGATAGATTTTACCTAATTATACTTTATAGTACATTTGAGTTGAACTTAAAACGATTTTTCTGGTCACGTTTTTTGTTCCACTGCTGTTTTTTTTTTTTTGAAAGGAACAAAACGATCGCTTTTACTTTCGTAAAAATATTAAAAATGATCAAAACGTTTCCACAATTGAACAGAAAAATCCCAAAATGGAACAAAAATGGGCCCCGTGGGAAAAAAAAATGACACCTTCTTACACCGCGTAGTATTGTAATCGTTGAATTTTCGTCAAAACTATAAATCACTTTTCGTTTCAAAATTATTAGAGAAATCGCGGAAAATCGGGGGGCATGTGGGGAACGGGTGAGAATCCGACGCTCAGAGCCCCCGCCTTCCGGCCCACGATAACGCCGCTGATCGTCCGGTACATAAATATCATCATAATAATAATAATAATACGAAAACGTCACGTCATCCCCGAGGGGTTTTACGGCCCCCTTGTATATTTGCGGGGTATGACGGCGGCAAGGGCCGGCGGCCGCGGAACACGACGACGGAGTAAGGGGGGGGGGAAATACGAAGAAAAATCGAGTCCGATTAGAAAAACAAAAAAAAAAAAAAACATTCTAAATGGTAATCGAGACACGCGCGTAAAATAATAATAACAATAATAATAGTACCTAATAATAATATGATAATACGGGCGGCGGCGGCGGCGGCGGCGGAGGAGTGGCCCGCGTGATTTATCGATTTCGCGCGCGCGTCCGTGTAAATGTTTGTGTACGGCGCGCAACAATACGCCGCGCCACCGCCGTCGCCGGACGGGCGTGTCTTATTATGCGTAATTAATAATTTTTTTTTTTCGCTCGCGGGCGGCCCCGACGATTCGGTGTATTATATTTTTTTATTATTATTATTGTTATTTTTTTTTTTTTGTTATTTTCCTATTCCCGGCGACGCCGTCGTCGCCGCGTGAGAAGTCACGTGCCGCATACGATACGATTTCGCCGGTCTACATTACAATATTATTACTGTTCTCGTACGATATTATTATTTTCGAGTTTCGCACCGACCCCCCAAGCCCCCGCCCCCTCCCGTCCTCTTCCCGGTGTGTTTTTATACATAGTTTATTTATTTATTTTTTTTTTCAGACTGGGCGGTTTGTATTATTATTAGGTATTATAAATTATCGTCGCGTGTGACTGTCCGACGACGACGACAACGACGACGACGACGACGACGGTATATACGCGATGTAAATATTCTCTATCAGCGACGGTCTCGTCCGCGGGCGTAACATTATACTCCCAATCAACTGGGATGGGATGGGTGGCGAGGCTAAAGTCCTTGACCGTTTTCACCGAACGGCGTTTAAATTTTGAATTACGAATTACATACATATAAGCAGTTTAATAAGTAATAATACTGTTTACCTAGCATTAAATTGCAGATAATAACTATAAGATTAATGTAAACGCGAAAAACAAATAAATATTCAACATCGTATAATATAATATATTGAACTCAGCGGCGGACCCAGGGGAGAGGATAATGGGAGCGGTCGCTCCCCCTTCCCCAAAGCCGTACATTCTCCAATAAACTTTAGCCACCACTGTACTTTTTAGTTGAGTTCATCATAAATGTGTGCCTTGTATGGATTTTCAAAATCGCGTCCCTCCTCCCCCCCATTTATCTTGTTTTGGACCCTACCCAGAGTCAACACAAATATGTACAATATATAGTCTTTGAGCATTCCTAGTCTTAGAGCCGTGTTAAACCATTTGGCACGCTGGGGCGTCGGTTTTTAAGCGCCATCCTCTAAGGCTTTATCTGTCAATGACTTGGGGGATCGATCCCCCCGAATTTGTTGGGTTTTTTTTACAATTTTATTAAATTCGTATTAAAATTTCGATAATTTACTCCCAACAAACACGGTTCTTCCTTACTCTTGAATTTTTTTCTAGGTACACATACTATATTCCATGTCGTACTTAAGCTCTTCTAATTTACCTAACAATATTCATTATTACTCGAAGAGAAGCGTTCGTAAACAACACATCTAACCAGTGATGTAATATCGATAATATTGATATTATATCGAGCTGGGCCATAGCTATGGTAGATATGGAAAACTTTTGCGACGGGGAAAATGCCTGCATTGCTCCCTTAAATAGTGTGACCGGTTCACGAGTTTAGATGTCAGTTTGATAACGGTTTTAGATGTTTCAGCGATTGTTGTATAATTGTTTGATGACTGAACGCATTTTTCGACAACCAGATTGCCGGAATTGGCAAACAATTAAGCACTACGTTCACTGCCTCCGGTTACTGTTGATCCGTTGATCAAATACGTACTGTACAGTAAAAAAAAAAAAAAAAAAAATACTTATTTGCCATGTCGTAACCAATAAGTAGCAAACAATGCGGCACGTTGTGCTAGTGTTTAACGCACTGCGAAAACACGCCTAAATTTATCTACATATATATTCTATCAAAGTTGATCAGTCAACAAACGTTCGATGTACACGACGTCTACATTTGGTACACACATTCAAATGTGTTAACACTGTTAACAATATGTTTACACAATAATATGAAACGTGCGGTAAAATTATAACTATTATCACAACGCAAAGTCCAATTTATATTGTACTATATATTTGAATACAGTTACGCGCGATTGTCGGCAGTTCATCAATCATTCCTTCCAATTTATAACATTTCGTATATTATTATCCTTATCATCTATCATTCTATAAACTGTTGCGTTAAACGCAATAGCGCAGTGTTTTTAGTGAAATAATAATTTCCGTATTTTCGGTCGTGGCCCATTGGAATGCCGTCGAAATTTAAAGGTCAATAATATGACGTGACCTATACCGTCAAATGTTTGGTATTTTATGTTATTACATAATTTAACACACTGGACAAGAGTCGGCATGTAATTTCTATTGGAGTCTGATTAAAATAACAAATAAACGTTGTCTTTGAGAAAAAAAAGTAGCAATTATTATTTTGTCTACTACTTAATACACAAACAAATTAACTATACGCAAAAAAATAGTATTAAAAATGTTATTTAATTTAATTGCATTATTTTCCTTGTTCAGTTTTTTTTTTTTTTTTTTTAATTAGGAATTCGGGGTGAACAGGTTATACGCAATGTCTTTGATGTGAGATGATGCTAATTTTGTTGAATACTTGTTTTTAAAAAATTAACTTTTAAAAATTACGTTTCATAAATTTTCGTATGTTGACCCAATTACACTAGACAGGTTGATTTATAATTTTTAATGCAGTTGATATATATCATTTTTGTACATTTTCAAGGAAACATCTTGCTGAAGGTCGATTGTTTCTATTATCTACAGTAATCTACTGTAAAAATACTTGCCCGACATGAGATATTGATAATGACCTATATGATACGACCATAGTCCGAGTTTGATAGATTAAATACAATTTGCTTTAAATTAATTATTACAAATATCTCCTTGTGGGAGGGGGTCAAAATACTCCTACGGTACCTCTACCTATCGTAAAGGTCACAAATGGCGTTACGTCAGGTTGACAACCAGTAAAAAATTCTGTCAAACAGTATGAGGAGGGTTCTAATCAAGACTTTAATAGATAGGTCCATCTCTGATATGCGCGGAGACAATAGGTGAGTGGAGATAAGTATAATGGTGCAGAATAGTTTAGAGACGATATAACTTTGATAGGATAAAACCTGGAATAAGTCAAAAAAAAAAGGCTTAAGGGGTGGAGAGTAACACTTGAAGGAACTAAGGATACCTAGAAATAAAATAGAATATGCGCTTGGAGAAACAATACAAGACAGCGAACGACAATAAGTGATAATAGACGTTGAGGTTAAGAGTTTTAAGTGTCTAGGCTCTTTCGTACAAAAGTACGGTGGCTATCATGAGTATGTAAAATATAGGATTACGTGTGTTTGGATAAAGTAAAGAGAAGTGTCAGGTGATTGATGTTTTATGTGACTTAGAGAATTTAGAGAATTTCAATGAGACTTAAAATTAAGTCATGCGGAAGTATAGTGAGACCGATAAGTTGTATAGTTTGGAGTCTTGGGCTATAGATAGGAAAATAGAACAGAGAATTAGTATAGCAAAGATAAGAATGCTTAGTTGGGTGAGTGGAGTGACAAGAGAAGATAGGATAAGGATATGAGTACACAAGAGGTAGATAAAGCGTGGCTCCAAAATTAGACAAAATTAGAGAAAATAGGCTGGGGCGGTTAGAGCACGACATGGGATTTCATCGTAATGAAAATAAACGTAGGAGCAAATTGGTAGAGAGGAAGACTGAAAAAGAGACGGTTGGATGCGATTGAGAATGATATGAGGACGGTCGATAAATACAAGATGGGAGATTTGGTAAAGTGGAAGTTCAGAATGAGGGTGGCGGACCCCTACAAATAATTCTGACGAAAACAAAGGAGAAGAAGAATAATAATTACTATAAAAACGATTTTAAATGCAAATAATATAACGTTAAAGTGAGATAGGGCCAGATTCCGGCAGCGGTCCGGTTTTCAGATACACTCGGCATGCAGCGACATCCGTCTTCGAAAATCCGATTGGTGGCGGCAAGCATAGGCGTAGGATACGGGAGGGGGAGCTATGTTCTCCTCCGAAATCTTCTCAAGCTCCATCAACATCTCTAACGGCTTCCCTGAAAACGAGCACGCAGTAAAAGGTTTTCTCGTTACTCTTTAAGATTCTGATTGGAGCGAGGAATACATTGGTTTTACAATGACGTTTTTTTTTTTTTTCTGTAAACAACTTTTCTATCAATAATTTAGCTTCAATTTACAATGATAGTACTTTTTCTGTAAGGAAATCTGACTGGTGCGGTATTTCGGGGAGTTCAATTTTTGATTTTCTCGGAAGTTTTCCAAATAAATTGGAAAAAGGTGAAAACAGGTGCAATATTAAACAGACATTTCTGAAGAGAATGTTTAATGCATACATAATTGTTTTACCATAATATGACAATTGTTGACGAAGCAACACTATCGACCGGACTCCACTCAGAATCGTTTTTCGTTTGCAATGGTGAATCGTTGCGTACACGTGTACATGCGGTTGCCGTCTGCATCTTGCCTTCGCACAGCTTTTATTTTTCTTAACAATAGTGCGCGGCACGAGTGCATTTCAGTCCCCCCCCCCCCCCATTAGCTCCGCGTCCTGCGTCTACGGCGTGAACGGGCTGCGTATTAATCGGGAATACCGTACCTATTTTTTTCGTTTTGTTTTTCGTATTTATTTATTCTTTTTCAATGTTCTTTCGGGAATCAATAATGTCATGTCGATCGCGCGGACGAACGCGATATTCCGCGGCCGTAATCGGCCGCGGCGGCGGATATCGCGTCCCCGACGGGACAATAATAATAACAATATCGAGTCCGCGCAAATCACGCGCGCGCCCGTTCGCCGTCCGTACGATAATAATATTATTATTATTATTATTATTGTTATTATTGTAGTCCTGCAGGATTTACATGCCGTAATGAAAACCGCGGCGACAATAATAATAATAATAATAATAATCCTCGGAGACCCGATTATTATTATTATTATTATTATTATCGCCGTTGCCGTCACCGCTCCTGTAAATGGAAACGTCCTCTCGCGCGAATCCAATTATCGTATAATACAATGCGCCCGAGTGTAACGGATTTTCTGTTGAATTCGTAACGCGCGGCGGCGGCGGCGGGTATGCGGACGATGATGAACTGTTGATTGCCCGGGCGCGTTTGACGCGGACGGGCGACGACGGCGACGAGGGGCGGAATATTTTATCGTTTACGATTAGAAATACGATTCGTTTCGGTTCCCTCCCTGCCGAAAATAAAAAAAAAAAAAACACAACGATAAATTAAACGATATCGACCGAAATTGCATTTAATATTATCGTTGTTATTATTTCGGCACGAAACGTTTTAAACGATAGTTCCCCGTACACGTCATGTTTCGGAAAGTTGTTCGTAACCGATTTGCGTTCGGAGGAATGAAGACGTGTTTTTTTTTTTTCTTTTTTTCTTTTTTTTTACGTAAAGTTCCCCCGGCCCGTTCTTGAGTAATTGTACGCAGATTAAACGCCCGGTCTGTCGGTACTTTTTTTTTTTTTATCGGACAAAGACGTTACATTTCTCCGGTTCGTATTGCGCGTTTATTGTCAATTGTCACTTACAATTAACCATTATTGTGATATCCCGGACGGTCACCGAACGAGATGTACGACGGGAATCGTGAATTTCACCGCCGTCGGTTCCGACATTCGAAAACCGTCGAGTACGCTGCGCGGGAACTCTAGCGACGGCGCCCGCGACGCGCCGCTGAACAGCCGTCCCGTCGTCTTTTACCCCGGAGCGACGTTCCTGGTGGACGCGGCCGTTCGCCGATGGAAAACGAAAAGGGCGCGTCGTCTCGTTTACAACCGAGACCAACAACGGCCTCGGTCCGACGCGCACGGAATTCGGAACGCGCGCGCCGCGTGAAAACGTTGCGCGGTATCGCGACCGGATCAAAAGTCGCCGTCGCCTGCGCAGCGACGTTACGCCGCGAAATCGCGATGAAACGGCCGCGTTGGTTTTCCGCCCACGCGCGTCTGTGACCAGCTACGTCCAATACGTCCAACCGCGACGTTATTGGTATTGTTGTTCTCCTGTGCGCGCGTATCGATTAGCACCGGGAATCGCGTGTGCGTCTACAATATTGTTGCGAGAGTTAACGGTCGTTATCGTATCGTAGACGGACGGCTGTGGTGCGTTACAGAGATAAGGTCAAAAACGTCAATGATCCTGTCTATACGCGCATACAGTATGGGCGTATTATAAGTATTGCCGACCGGACTCACAAACTCTCAGATTACACAAAGAGCCGCTCGAAAACGTTTACAAAAAAAAAAAAAAATCAAAAACAAAATTAGAGGTGCCCTTGTCCTTTTTTTTTTTTTTTTTGTTTTTTTTTTCTCGGGACATTTTTCGGTTTGTACAAGAAAGCTCCGTACCGTTCGCGGCACACGTTTAAACTTTAAACGCACGGATTTTTCGTTCGATTACACTTTTTTTGAACGAAATGCCTAGGTTCCTAACAGTATTTCACTACAATTTTTGAAAAAAAAATCTAACAACAAATGCCGTTACAACGGTTTTATTTCTTGTTTATTTCTGCGTTACCTTGCAGGCTACGAGACGAAATACACGACTAATCCTAATCCGTTTAAAATTGTTTTATGATTGCGGTGATTTATTGTTGCGTGTAACCTAAATTGTCCTGCTAATTTAATTTTAACACAATATTATTGTTTACACTATTCGCAATGCTATTATACCGTATACATTTTTTTTTTTTTTTTTGTTTATTTTTTTTCACTCGATAGGTAATAATTTGTGCGGAATAATATAAGTAATTCGATATTCCCGGTTAAATAAACCCCATGTGTTTAACGCGTTGATTAGGATGATTTTCGACAATTCGCAAACTACGGGTTTTTAATCGTTTTCACCACGCGACATTGGCGATTTCACAGAAAGAATAAAAAAACCACAGAAATTAACTTGACCCAAAAATTATAAATATAGTTAATCGAATGTTTAAATTAACTGTTAGCTAATATCATACACTTGACCATTAACGTGTAAACTCGTTCACTTTTATTTTTATTTTTTTTTATCGACTTAATAGGTATTAATTCGGTATTATTTTTTTGCAGGCATTATTTACCTAGTCACTATTATTTGCTATCTCGTCAAGTATTGAATTTGAGTGATTATCCAATTATGGAGTAACAAACAATATTTTAAATTTTAAATAAATTCTATATAAACACGTATATGCGTGGTGCACTGGTGCCGCAATATCGATAGTGACATGGCAAATAAGCGACATAATTCACAGTTTTCAGGAGAGTCAACAAAACATTAATTTGTGATTTTTTTTTTGGTTGGTAATAACTTTTTTTCGGTCGGAATAGGGATTTTTTCATTGAATACTTTTTGTTTGTTTGTACGTCATTAGTACGAATACGCAGTGGCGTACCCGGGAATTTTCACTGAGAGGGGATATAGCAAAACAATAATCGTGAATAAATTGTAAAATCGTCTTCTCTATACCTAACTCGACTGTGGGAATCAACGATTAAGAAGCCGGATCTTAAAAAAAGCCAATTTCTTATCAATACATTAAGGTTTTCTTCGTGACTCGGCTGAAATATTAGTTAAATCGTATTTTTTTTTGTATTTTCAAGCCAATGGGAGGGATATAACCCCTAACCTACCGCCCCCCTGCGCACGCCACTTTGAATACGCATTGTTGATTAGTTTTTGTTGTCGTTTAAACCCTATAATAATCGATAAGACAAAATAAAAAGTATCGCTTATGTACTAAACTCAAAATTCAAATTGCTTGTTAAATAATGGTCACAGCTATTTTCGCGCACGCGCACGAACGAAACACGTATTATTCCATCCAATACAGTGAAACCGTATAGCTTAGACCCGAAGTATCGCTTAGAGCCTTTTGCCGTGTCATTATCGATATCATGTTTGACGTTGACATGGCGATTTTGAGATATTACCCGTAGACTCTGTATAAATTGATGATAATTTAATTTTTTTAACCCATTTATTTGTGTATTGATTCACTGAAAAGCTGCTAATTTTCGTATTACTCGCAGTATCGAAATAATAGGTCCGTAATATTATATTAAAACCACTTGCATAGGTATAATCAGTCGCTGGTTGCGTTAACAAAAATACACGATCTGTAAACATATTATAGTATTTGGGTGTGTTGAAAATGTAATTTCATAAAATACTTTATAGAATTATTGATACAGAAAAAAAAATCATCGCACAGTATCAAAACTGACGCGTAACGAGATACATAAATATGTTTATAGGTACGCTCGAATCGGTTATTAATTAAAACGAATGTAATCCGAAAATTTTTGAAATACACGCATGGAAATGACACGGTGTAGGTGCCGATTGTAAAATTATTTTTTAAATTCCACGTTATAATTTTATAAGCGATTGCGAGTATAATTTTATCACGATTATTTAAAAGCAGTATCGGAGAAACGTCACTAACATTTAGCCAAAATTAACGGAAACTGCTCATTTTCGTTTAAAGAATGAATACAGAAATTATGTATAGTAACATCTTCTCTCCTCGGAATCTATTATAGTTATTGTTTTAATTAATTAACTTTCGAACGCTTTCGACAACAGTGTTTAATAAAACTTCGAAACTCTGTGTGTAAATTATGTTTTCGAACGAAACAGCTCGTGTAGTTTTCGCGATCGTTATGTAATGTCTTCCGAAAACAAAACAATATCGCTGTAAAATAATCTACAAACACCCTGTATACACTGTTTTATCGCTCTGGACAAAATGCATTGCGATTATAATGTCCCATATTATAATATATTGTATGTACGCCATTTTACCTATTTTAGAATTGGCTATACAATAATAGAACGGAATGATGTTTTATAGTATTCCGTACACGATAAAAAACGTAAATGATGTGCCGATACAGTTGCGGGTATACGGCGGTAATAGTAAATAAGAAAGAAAAAATGTAATGCGTGTTTGGAAAAAAAAAAATAAATAAAAAAACAATCGCATTATAGTTTTACCGGCGAATATAGCGTACTGCGTTTGTTTAAACCTATTATGTATCGAGATAGCCGTAGCAGCAGTACGAGTTTAAATACAATAACAACAAGGGTTTTATGTTTATACGCGTATGTCTCAATAAAACACGAAAGTGGGTCAAACGTAGAAAAAAAAAATAAATATTATAAAAATACCCAATTTTTTATTGTTGAAATTGATTTATAGAATATTTCGTCGGTATCTATAATATCGTACGTAGTGTTTAGATGTATTATAGATTAGTTTTCGGTTACGGACAATACGAGATAGTGGGACCGTTTTTGTACGTACGCTATTATTTTACGAAACGCCGCTTGGACGAGTCAATTCAAGAAGATTCACGTGGGGTACTGCAGCGAATGAGTGATTAATTATCACAATAAAGCAGGGGTGGCCAAACGGTCGATCGCAGATGATTTGAATGTCGATATGCCGTTTCGTTAGAATTTATTTTTACGTGATTGTCAGATAAATAACGATTGCTGATCACGTATACGATCAAGTAATACGATTCATCGGAGTTTATCCCGGCAATTGTATTGACAATAATATTATTATATTGGTCTTAATAATCTATAGTGTGATAGAAAACATAATTTAACTGTGCATTTTATTTTAATTATTCTGTACGTGTATGTTTTTTGTTGATGCCTATTAGGTAGGTAATTTATGAATATACATTTTCGTTCGGAAGTCGATTCTCAAAAGAAAACTATATTCATAGTAATCTCTACAAAAAAAAAAAAAAAAAAAACCGGCCACCCTTGTTATATAGGTTTAACGTGGTGTGTACATTTTTCCTCGGAAAACACTTCTTCGACCCGTAAAAATGTCTCAAACTGTTTGTTCCGTACTTTGAAAGATGCGGATTTGTCGTTAGATAATATGTAATTTATTTAAAATTAAAAAAGAAGCTGACAACAAAACGACGACGTAATGTTTTCTTTTTTCGATTTCTGAGTTACCTCGACTGCGTGGGCGCCCGCAGGAAATTTATCAACGAGGTGCAGTGTCTTTGTAGTAAAAATTTAGTAAAAAGTAGTGTCGAATAACCGTTTTCATTTTGTTTACGTGTAACCCCGAATAAGATGGTCCTTTGATGACCTTTGATGACATAGGGAAAAGCATAATAAAATCAAACGCCGAAAAATTGGCCACATAATTTATCTAATTGTTAAAATAGTATTTGAAATTTTGAAGTCCAGAGGGGGCAGATGCTCCGTCTTGCCCCACCTCCGGGCGCCCAGACTCGACCGTGTACAATACGGGGAGAAACAGCAAGATAACACTACCACCACTATGAAAAATTAACCTTATCAGTTTACCGAGCTTCGCACAGAAACGTTTTTCGATTACGATTATCGGTTGCTTTCTGCAGTGCCTTTCCAACTTCCTGCCTACAACACCGACCCGAGTGTGCGAACCATGTTATTTTGAGATTTGAAAATTTTCTCGGAAATATATGTGTAAATATTAAAATAATGTTTAACAATATTTCATTCATAATAATATTGTACCTTTATATTTTATTGAGTTTTAATCGGCGGCCTTACTTGAAATAGGTTAGGTATTAAAAAAAAAAAATAAAAAATTTTAAAACGATTAGCCGTAATATATTGTACCTTCGATAATGGGATGAATATTCGGAGAGATTTACGAAGCGCCGACGACCGTGTTGTCCTTAAAACGTTGTCGTCCACAAAATTCTTGTTTCTAAAACGACCGCGATCTTAAATTGCTTTTCGTAAACGCGTTTTCGTTACATCACCCGGTAGAAAACACAGACGGAGACGAAAAACGCCACTGCGGTGACGGCGTCCGACGTGAACCGCTTACAATATTATTATTAGGTTACGCCGGGCAGATAATAAAATACCGTGTTGTTTTTTTTTTTTTTTTTTCTTTCTGTTCAGAGTTATCCGGTGCGAATACGGATCGCTATTACGGTATCAGTTGAATTCGTTACGCACCTATACGCGGTTTTAACTATCAAAATGTATTTTCCGAATAACCAGATGAAGCGAACCTCACCCGACTTGCCCGCCTTGGGAGCGCAGGTACACAAAAAAAAAAAAAACATATTTTCTAAGTTATAGAGACGGTAAAAAAATATTCTTTACGCGTAACTTTATTTTTTCACGCACATTTATTATTATACGAATAATATATTGTACGTACTCGTA
>CABPRJ010001462.1:96909-107588 GCA_902439185.1 Cinara cedri | reverse complement strand
TTACGGTATCAGTTGAATTCGTTACGCACCTATACGCGGTTTTAACTATCAAAATATATTTTCCGAATAATCAGATGAGGCGAACCTCACCCGGCTTGCCCGCCTTGGGAGCGCAGGTACACAAAAAAAAAAAAAACATATTTTCTAAGTTATAGAGACGGTAAAAAAATATTCTTTACGGGTAACTTTATTTTTTCACGCACATTTATTATTATACGAATAATATATTGTACGTACTCGTATGACAAATTACGAACACTGTCCAATTGCAGTTATTGCAGGTACACTGCGGGCGGATCGTAAACTCGCGTACATTTATATCGCGTGCAATCGGCCGTTGCAGTTACCATTGTATTTTTAAATAAGATGTTTATTATTGTATTATCCATTATACTGTGCACATGGGAAATAGAAAGAATTAAATCGCTATACGGCACGGACGTATCAATACACGTGTTAAAATCCCCCTCTTCGCATTCTATGTTACTGAATTTTAAATATTAAGTGCAAACGGTATATTTGATTGAGGGCCGCAACTGATATACTTTTTGAATACCGAAAATAGTCATCGAGGGTAACTGGTCAACACCCGATTCAACTGCGGTTTATTCAGCGGTGATGTTTCAAACAGCAATAATACGAACGTCGACATTATAGACCCTCCTGGAAATCGTATTATTTTCACTCTACGGGGTCCAGTAAGACATATTTCCAATAAAACATGTCTCTGACAAAATATCTCTTATAGACAAAACGTCTTTTGAAAAAATCTCTAGGATTTATATATATATATATATTTTGTTTTTATTACCTATGAATTTTGGACTTAACAATCGTTCTTAAAAAAAAAATTTTTAAAAGTTTCAACTGAACAAAAATTAAATAAATATTTTAAAAAATAATAAAACTTAATGAGCATCATAATAAGTCTCATTGTATTCGTATCACACGCCATACCTAACCCTAGCGTAGGAACGCGTTATCGTGAAAAATATTTCAGATAATATTATACAATACTAATTTTGTGATTGATGAGTTATTATTTCCTGTGGGATATTTCTATCAAAGGTATTTTCTACTGGAGATATTTTTTATTTGAGATATTATTAACTGGATATATTTTGTCCAAGATATTTTGGCCGGAGATATTTTGACCGGTCAACGTTGAACCGTGTCACTTGATAAACCTGAAACAAAATAATGATCTACCATGGTGAATATTGTCATGGCGATTGTGAGTTATCAATTTATCATTTGAAAACGGATGTGCAATTTAATATCCTCCGCCTCACTTCCCCGGTCTAAGCTTTGAACGGTTATAACTCACAAACGGTTAATCTGATATTAGTCTTGTATATATAGACATTTCTAGAGAAATATTTTCTGTCGGGATCTTGGTTTTAAAATGAAAGCTTACGTTTGAAAAAACAAGAGTAAATACTCGTTTAAGGTATACGGATTGTGAGTGAAAATGTAAAATGTTTTTAAAATAAAGCTCAAACGATTCAAAAAAGATTAAAAAAAAACAAGAAACAAATTTACTTAAAATCCCCCGAGAAAATTTCTGGTTCATGGTAAAAGAAAATCCCCCTGATTTCTATGAACATTTATATATTATTTTTCCGCTACTTTTGTACACTTTTTACAGTTCCGTCCGGACCGAAAGCTAAAATTTAAATAAGTCGGACATTACAGTTTGTTTTATACAGGCCGATTGTAGCGATAAAACGTACGTTGAATTTCACTGTGAACTTCACGACTGTCGCAAGAGATGGGTATTTTTTAAGCTTTACTCGCCCCTACAGACACGCCCAACGGAACCGGGGTTCGTAATGTGAGCGTCGAGAACGAGCCGTTTGAGTGTTTCGGCTTTCATCTTCCACCCCACTTCGTACGTTCAAATTTCACAATTTTTTCGGTAGTAGTATTATTATTATTATAGTATCCGGTTATATTTATCGGTTCGCGAAAAATGTTCCCATGCAATTACTAAATCCCGGGGCTCCGCTTCTCGCGGGTCGGGGTTTTTTTTTTTTTTTTTTTCATATACACACATGACGCACCCCATTTCAACTTGAATGTTCATCTCATCAAAAGGGTATAGGTTTTGTTCGTTTAATCGATAAGATAAGATAATCGGTTTTGAAATTAAAAAAAAAAAAAAAAAACAAAAAACAAAATGTCCGTTTCGAATACCCGTGTAGGGACCATCGCTGACCCGACGGTGCGTTCCGAAAGCGATCTGAAAACAGTTGACGACGCGGGTACGTTTTCAATATTGATTTCCGATTGATTTTTCTATTATTTCGCTAGGACCGTTTTATTTTTACGTTTTAATCGAAAACGCTTTTCGATCGGTTATCGACGGAATAATAATAACATACAAGTTATTAATGTACCGGGCCCCGGCGGCGCAACGTAAAATAAAAATCACAAACAAAATCACCTGCGCGTATATTCGACAAAATAATAATAATACTAAAAACACAACGATGACCGCGGTCTTCTCGCGCGCGTTTCTCATACCCGTGCGCGACGTATTATAACGCATGACGTATTATTACGATTTATATTCTTATACGCGATGAGTATTTGTATTTAAAAATGAAAAAAGCGACGGACGTTCTTTTTTTCCTCCGGAATTTTATCCGACCGCCGTCTTTAATTTTTTTTTTTTTTTCCCCTCTAATACGACCGTCGTGTTGCCCGCGCGATAGTTATACCTGTATAATGTGTAATATAATTTATATAGTTTGTATAATGATATAATAACGATAATAATAAAATATTATTATATTTCGGACGGCGGCGGCCGCGGCAAAGAATAAAAAAAAAAAAAAAAAAAATAGAAGAAGAAGAAATATCCTCGGCGGCCGCCGCAGCGGCAGTTGTACGCTTATAGTACGCACGTTATACGTACACGTATATAATATACTTGTTATATATTTTTACGACCGTTTTAATAGAGACATAAATATATGGAAAAAAAAAAAATAAAATAAAAGAAAAAAGCCGTCTTCATAATACTCTCGTCTCTATCGCGTACGTATACACGTATATACGTACGCGTTATCGTCCCGCGTACGCGTATATAGTGTCGGACAAGCTGTTAATTATTAGATCGCCTTAAATGCGTATTTAATGACTCCGGCCGGCTTTCCGTGTACGCGCGCCATCTACGTGTATATCCGCCAAACGCAACAACAATATTATACGTTATATTTTTTTTTTATTTTTTTTTTTTTATATTATTACGTATTATATCTCGCCCGTAGCATATTATTATTATTATTATTATTATCGCTATGCGTCGTTCGTTTACGTGCATGGCTGCCGCAGCTGTCGAAAAACCGCCGCCGCCGCCGACGGCGGAACCGAAACCGAAAACAATCCACGAAAACACCGACAAATTATGCCGCGAGAGTGTGATTACACACACATGATATATGTATATTTATTATACATTGTTATTTAGCGGATTTTTTTTTTTTTTTTTTCTGTAGCAATAATTCACAAACGACCTCGTCCCACACCGCCCTGAGGATTGGCGCTGCATAAATACGTATCGTCGTTCTTAAAACGCGTTTGACGTATTGTTTTTCCGCGTTTTTTCAAAGCCTAATAACACTTAATTTGACAACACGTGCACACCGGCCGACGAAAAAAAAAAAAAAAAACGTTATAGTTCGTTACAGGCATGTGCGGCGTACATTTTTTTAACGCACACGATATTTTCATAAACGACGGTGTATAATAACAACACGATACTTCTATACTTCTATATGCGTGCGTTACATTTTTGAAGAAAATTATTATTCTGGACATGGCGAAAAATATAATTTTTACCGAAATGTGTACGTTTTTTTTGTTCCTAACGCTTTTACCTCGGTTGGTGAAATTCCCAATTTTTCACTCCGCGGAAGAAATGATGCGGATGATTGTCTGTCCGGCTTTACAATATTTATTTGAAACGTTTTTCAGCGTTTCCGACGGATTTTCTGTAAAAAAAAAAAATTTTTAAAAATCGTAATCGCGGTATTGTAATGTTGACAAACCGGTTTTCGGATGGCGGTCCCGAACGAATCTCGAAGCGGATGTTCAAAATTACAATTCGACTTTACCTTCATACTTCATCCGCGCGTCTATAACCTAACCAGTTATCAGAACTCCATTCAGAATCGTTTTTTTTTTTTTTGTTATTTTTATAATGATTTATCGCGCTCTATCGCATATATAATGTATGACGCACTAACGTCGCCTCGTATTTCGATTAATAATATATAACTGTGTATTTCGGTCGTAAAAAAAACATTAAAAATCCCGTATACGCGGTAATAATATCGCCGTACCATTAGAAAAAAAAAAAAAAACAAATGAACATATGAAATCCGGAAAACTGTCCCCGCGACGACCATTATTAATAATACCGTGTAACGTTATATTCTGTTTATTGTCCGAACAAATTAATAAGCATGTTTATCGGTTTTTTAATCACGCGTTGACTTTTTATTACAACAGGTAGGCATACCAAAATTATCGAGTTTATTCCCGTGTAATATACGTTACGTGTCAAATTCAGTGTTCCGAACAGGTAATAATAATATATTTAATGTGAGTTTATTGATATATTAATTAGTCACCTAGTTTTCCTGTTCCCAGTGGCGTATTTACGGGGAGCGATTTTGGAGATATATCTCCCCTGTCGACCTTTTTTCCCCCCATTCAAGTAGGTACGTATCCATTATTTATAACACACGGCTAACCTGTTTTTAAATTCAAATGTGTTTGCCTTTTAGTCAGGAAAAATGAACGATTTAATGCGTCGGCAAATTTAAAACCCGAACGTGTTCTGTACACATTTTGAACACGTTTTCCTGATTAATACGTGGCCTGTACGTCCGAACCACTGTGCTATGAAGGCGCTGTTTGAATAGTAGATGAGTGTGAATAAAGCGAATATTTATACTTACCCATGCCGATATTATAGCCGGGCACCTATTTTATTTCAATTATTTTAATGCCAACCATCATCACCTAAATAGGTAATGATAAACGAATGGTCGATAAATACAATTTTTAACGTGTATTAAATGTACGAGTGTTGTTCAAACATTGTTATACATTCGGGCAGTTGCCAGAATACTGATTAACGAACAAACAGTACCGGCAGTAGAAGTAAAAAAAAAAAAACATCGATAACGAAATTTAACTATACATCTTAACGTTTTTTACAAGACGACAAATGGGTCTGTAATTTAATTCTCGATAAAGTACATTTTGATCTACAGATCTAAAATTTAAAACACGATTTTATGTAACAGAATGTATTTCAATTCCAGATAAACGGGTCTAAACGGGGTGCAACCCGGCAGATTGAATTTTAAATTATCCACACAATTAAAACTATAAATTATTAATTCTGGATTGATTTTTTTTTTTTTTTTTTTTTCTAGCCCGCTTACACGTTATAACAATATGACACAATTTCCGAGTTCAATATCTCGCTCTACTCGGCGAAATTCTAAATACTGAATTGTGCGTGCATTTTTCTCGGATATTCCCAGTGCGATTTATTATTTTAGTGTGCCACGACGGTCGCACCTGCACATTTAACACGATATTCAGTGGTACATTGCTATACGAGTCGTACGCGAATTCGTATTTTTCGTTTTATGCCCGTAAGAGAATTCGTTTGTTGCAGGTGTGTACCGCCGACCGAAAACTCGTGCATTACACTCCAACTGTTTAGCTTTTGATTTATCGTCCCCGTAAAACCGAAGGGGAAAAAAATGAGCAACGTGAACGATCCGGAGCGTTTTCACTTATCGAAAAAGTGTTTCCCGTGGAGTGGAAAAAATACGCGTACCTTGGTAAAGCCACACAATATCGGGCGATATTTTATCTCCCTCTCGCACCGTTCGGGATCTAGAAAGAAAGAAAAATAAAAAAAGTTATGAAAACGACGGCCGATACGGCTACACGCGAAATACACGCCTATATTGCGCACCGGCTCCGATACCACTGCTACTGTATAGTCCCGCGCCTTTTGTTTTTTCTCGACGATTTTCCGCTCGTAGGCGTACACGCGTGTACATTTACGTATAATGCATACGTAGATACGTACATACGTGTATATACACACACACACACACACACACACACACACACACACACACGAGTATTTATAAGGTACCTAACCCGACCTGTTGGCGTGGCTACCGTACGACGGTCTGCGTACCGGGTAAACTATTATCATTGGAAAATCAGTTGTACACGCACCGCGCATACGGCGTGTGTAACGCGTACGGTTCGACGTAATAACACGGTGCCGGCAAAACCGTATTACCCCTCGTCGCGCGTTGTGCAGGCGTTGATGGTTTTTTAATAACGGACGCGCGCGCGGACCGGGGACGTTTCCGCGTACCGTCGCGCCGCGTTTATCAGTCGGCCGGCCGGCCGTACCGGTACGCGTACGTAACGATGATTGCGCTCGGGACGATACGTTGTCAGCGTGTGCGTGCGCGTGTGCGTGTGTGCGTGTGTCAGCGTGTGTGCGTGTGTCAGCGTGTGCGTGTGAGTGTCAGCGTGTGCGTGCGTGTGCGTGTGAGTGTGAGTGTGTGCGCGCGTACGAGCCCCGCCCCTGTCCCCGCGGCCTTTAAACGCCGGCGTTTCGTATCCGAACGGATTCGCGTTCTCCCCGGAGCGCGCCGCCGTGGCCGGGGTCGCGTCGCGCGCTGCGGTTCGCGCGTATCGCGCGCGCGGAACCGCGGACCGTTTACCACCCGCGTGACGTTGAACGGTTAACGATGTAATTCGCGGGACGTTTTGACGAAACGTTACACCGTTCCCGAACACAGTGGCGGCGTAACGCCGGTGAAAGTCGAAAAGCGAAGTGAAAGGTCCGCCGGTCCGTCTGCTGCCGGCGGAGTTTCGTTTGGTTGTCGTTTTTTTTTTTTTTTTTTACGCGCGGAGGCGGCGGATGTTCACTGAATGACGCCCCGGTCTATTTGTAACGCGAATAACCAGGTACGGAAGTTCCGAACGGGCGTTTTGTACGGAACAATAAAACAATAAAGCAAAAACGAAATTGTTAAAATACAGTTAATAATCGTGAATATATATTTACGAGTAAAAAATTAATTAGTTGATGACCGCGTCGCGCCTGGACTATTATGGTAAATGTATTGTACGGCCGGTTTCGAATTCGAAATACGTCATCGGGTACGTCACAGTCGAAAAAATGTAAAACGTGACGTGAATGAGTCACGTTTTACGGGAGTTTTGTTTTTCCGTACAGCGTCCTTTGGTCACCCTTCTCCCCCCCCACCCTATTTCGGGTCTTTTACCTTGTACGCGCGTACACGATAATTCGAAAACGATTTCAAGTACATATACAATAAAAATAAAAAAAACTATCGTTGCATCGCATAAAAATATTATAGTATTATAATGGTATATGATGGAAAATTGAGTTATTTATCGGGTCGCGCGGCGCAATTTAACCACGTTACCCGAGCCGAGCCGTTAACAACATTAACTATTACTATTATTGCCCGTGCACTGACAAATTTATGACCGCACGGTATAACAGAGAATTATTGTGTAATTATACGGCGACTATATAATATTGTACGTATCGGAAATCAATCAAAAAAAATAAAAAAAAATATTTGAAAATAAAATTGCCGCCGCCGTAATAACCGTAATCGATGGGCTTATAATACGACCCGTAATAATAAGAACATCACGATGTCTCAATTATGTTAACCGAGTGATTATTGTTTCGTTCGGTGTTTTTAGTTTTTTTTTTACATAAACGCGTGCTTTACTCGTATATATAATAAGTGACGTGCCCGTTTTTTATTTTCTTGTTTTTTTTTTTTTTTTGTAAAAATAATATCAATATTATTTATTACCCTATACATTATATTGCGGTGTCGGCCTCTACGCCGGCGTGTCCGAATATCCGTGTACAAAATATTGTTATTACGTATAGGTAATCGGACATGTGTTTTTGTAGTAAAAAATTATGGACGCGGCGTATGATATGCTGCGATAGTGTACACACACACGCGGTGACTGGCCGGTGCGACACGATGATCTGACACCCGAAATAAACGTCGCTCTCGTCCCGTTCAAATATTAATAGTTTTTCTTTTTTCAAACGAACGTGATTACGCTTGCGCACTACAGTTTGAATATTTTTAAGTTTTTTTTTTTCGTGGGAGAATTTTAATTTTAATACCGTAGAAAAAAAAATAAATCCGAAATAGACACGTTAAAAAAACGTACTTTTATAAAATATGTCCGGCGGTCAAAACTTTAAATTCAGGTCATTTAGATTCTACAAACGTCAATAACTATTCTCTATTCGATCATTTCAATATTATTTTCATAGACATTGTTTATGATAATAACCATTATGTGATATGGAAAAATAATCCTTATCATTTGGTATGCTCTGACTACTGATTAAAAATATAATAATATATTGTTATTGTTGTTGTTTAGTTTTTTTTTTACAAAGTAATGGAAAAAATTTGAACAAGTAAAATATCACTTAAAGCACTGAAAACCCGTAAGCAAAAATAATATTCACACGTTCAGTAAGTTAAACGAATTTTAGAAAATAAATTATCGTATAGGTACCCGAATACGTTTCACACGCCAAATACTGTTTTCGTCTAAACTATTGTTTTTGTTTGCACCTAGAAAAATAAACAATATGAAAACATCGACTATATTTTGACGTGCATAGTATCAGTGTTTGGAAAATTACTTTAAAAAAAAAAAAAGAATGTATTCCGATTCGCATTCGCGAGCGCAAAAAGTAATGGAATCCAATTCATTGTATCCTAATTTCATAGTGAATGAATTTTCCGCATTCACGTTCGTCATAATTTTGGAATGCATTCCAAAAGCAAAATAAAACTAATGTTTGCATGTTTGCGAAAATAGTGGAAATAAAAATACGATTACGAGTTTCGAGCAAAGTTCGGTTAATAACGATTTTAAATGTTCGCAATTTTTATGATTTCCGTCGACGTTTCAACTCAAAGTGCTTCGAAAAAAAAAAAAAAACTACTTCATAACGATAATATATTTTTTTTTTTTACCGCTATAAGTTGCAACTGCGTATAACGCGCTAAAATAAAAATCGAAATCTTCACCCGGTGTCGGAAATCCCGAGCCAAAAATATTTCAGATCCGAATCCATGCAAAAAAAAAAATGTTGCCGATTCTGTATTTACAACACGGCGTGGACTGTCTGTGTATACAATAAAATCAATGGTTTAACTATAAGTCCATAGAATAGAATGTAGTGAAGAATATTACCTATCTATGCCAAAATCGCATAATTTTTTTTTTTCTACCGTGCGGATTGTGCGATATAACGATTTCGTTCAGCACGTAGTCGGTTAACACGATAACTGCGGCTGTCGGTAAGTTAAAAGAGTTTGTCTTCAATATTTAATAATTCTCCGTTGCCGTTTTTTTTTTTCCAGACATTATATTTTCTGCAGAGCAATACAGCGGCGCGTTCGTTTATTATTAAGTCACGTCGTCATCGCCAAATGTAATTTCTAGTCGTAGGTCGTGAAACGCAATAGACAAATAAATCAGATATGTGGGTACCGCTAACTCGATAAACTACAATGATATTTGGGCCGGTACATTATCAAAATTCATTATTTTAGAACAACGCCGTTTAACTTTCAAACTATATAATGTGCGATACAAATCTAAATTCATACTGACGATTGTTTACACTGTATGCGTATATCATGGGCGTTCTCACGGCGGGGGGGGAGGATATGGAGGATTAATCCCCCTCTTAGGCCTTTTTTTTTTTTCAGGTAACACGGAGTTTCCTGTTTAACTGATATTTAGTGATGATAATGAAATAAACAATTACAATCAATAAATATTTTTTTGACTCGTTATCATTTTCCACAATATTCGTACGTACCAGATTACAGACCGGGTTTGTATTTTATGTGCCCGTGGTTACAGATTAATATCATCTGGTTTTATAATCAGCTGAGTTCATACGTAATTGATATAAACAATGTATTAATCATGAATGACTGGGATAAGGATAATTTTTAAGAACTATAATTATTTACATAATTTTTTTCATATCCACAAAAATATAAACCGAGTCATTTTTTAACCAAAAAAGGAAATATATATATATATATATATTTTATTATATTTAATATATATTTTGGGGGGGAGGGTGAAGGTTATACACTTTCATACTCTTATAACAAAAAAGTTCACATACTTTTAACTGTAGGATTCTTTATTTTTTATTTAAAATATAAAATTTTCTGAAAGCATGAAAACCACAACAAATTTGAAATTGCAATAATAACAATACATACGAGTATACCTATACTATCCAGTAATAAAATAAAATCAAAATCAAAATTGTATTTATCTTCCTCATTGACAGAAACCGCTTTCTATTAAAAATCTACTAAATATATTCATCACAATCTTCATGAAATTTCGGAGGGAATTTGAACCCCTACTGCAAAACTCAAAAACCAAGGAAAATTGCTATAATTTTTGTAAATTCATAAAGGGGGCCCTAAGTATGGGTGGGTCCTTGTTCCGCGTGTGCCCTGGAAAAATACCCATAGTGTCTTTGCGTAAATGGGGTATACCGAGCG
>CABPRJ010001462.1:72591-96832 GCA_902439185.1 Cinara cedri | reverse complement strand
TCATCACAATCTTCATGAAATTTTGGAGGGAATTTGAACCCCTACTGCAAAACTCAAAAACCAAGGAAAATTGCTATAATTTTTGTAAATTCATAAAGGGGGCCCTAAGTATGGGTGGGTCCTTGTTCCGCGTGTGCCCTGGAAAAATACCCATAGTGTCTTTGCGTAAATGGGGTATACCGAGCAAACTGTACACTACAGTATTAATCGATATTGTTATTTAGCAAAACGCGTTGGATAATACGAATTCCGAATCAATACACAAACATCACCGACGTCAAACGGGTATTTTTCAATATTCAATACTCGTAACAGTCGTACGTAATACGCGTAGTTGAACTATGATTGTCAAATTTTTCGCGTGACCGACGATATTTACCGAAAAATTCGGCCCGAACAGGTACCGTAACAGTATACCGATGTTTCTCACCGTATCATTATTATTGTTTTTTTTTTTTTTTTTCAACTATAATATTGGCAATAGTTTATCCGGCTGCTGCACTGTTGGCGCGCCGGCCATACGGCGACGACGTCCGTAAATACGCGTCGCGATGAAAAAAAAAATTGCCGAGCGGTGTTATTATCGGTGCACTATTACAGGTTTCCAGGGGCTCGGCCGTGGTTTACAAATATTTTCGCTCGCATACCCGCGATGTTTACTCCCCCGCATAAACTGTAATGACATTACGGTTTACGTATACGTATACGTTATCGCGTACACTCGATCCGCGTTAAATTTCGACGATACGTTTCGTGCGGTTTCATAATAACCGCGGCGGCGCGGCATGTTGCACTCGATTCCCCTGTGGTGGGGGGGGGTGGGTGGCGGAAGGATCGGCAACGAAACCGCGGCGGTTGAAACGAGACGATACAATAGTAGTAGCGCGTGCAAGATATAATACGGCGAGGGGCGGGCGGGCGGAGGGAGGAAAGCAAGCGCCCCGGCCGATCGTTTGATTTACGACGTTTGGCGGGCTCTGTAAACGGAAATCGAAGACGGCCGGTCCGCACACACTTGTGTACACCCGCCCGTATACACTGTGTCGTGCGTTAGAACGGGCGACGAGGGGGTGCGTGTATTCCGCCGCAGTGGGTATTATGCCTGTACCGTGTTATTATTGTACCTACGCGTGTAGCCGGTATATAATGTGTTTGTAATAACGTTGTAAAAAAAAAAAAAAAAAATAAAAAAATCCTCGGGTTTTGAAGGGAAAAAAAAAAATATTGTATTATTGTTTTCTCTATTGTGTATCGCCGATTTACGGCGAGACACCCGTGAAGCCGATGGAAAAAAATAAAATAAAAATAATAACAACAATAATGATAACAATAATGACTTCTTTTTCTCGTCCCGAGATAGTAATAATAACACACGCACACACGCACACACGCACACGCACACACGCACAGGCATTTTGATATTTCTATTAGCGCGGCGATGTTTTCATTTCGGTGATGTTATAGATTTGTTGCAGAAACGGTGCCGCCGCCACCGCCGTCTCCGTGTCGTCGTCGTCGTCGTCGTAGCGGAATTATTGAATCCGTCTCGGCTGTCAATGCCGATAATATAATAATAAATAACAATAATAACAATAATAATAATAATAATGATAATAATGATGAAGATATCAAATCAAATAATAATATGTGGTGCGTGTGTATAATATAATATTATATATAGACGAGGAGGCTCCGGGTGATTTATCAACGGGCCACAAATGATGAGAACGGTACAATTTTTTTTTTTTTTTTTTTTTTTTTTTTTTTTTTTTTTTTTTTTTTTTATAAGCGACGCGACGCCTCCGGATCGATAGTATACAAATCGAAGACGCGTAACAATCGGAACAAACTATTATTGTGATTATTATACAGTGAATGATGAGTGTGTGTGTACGCGATGACCGAGTTTCGTAACAAACAGGAAACTTTATGTGTACTATATTATACAGCATACCTATAATATACGATTTCAAAATAATTAACGACTTATTATTGAAAATATAATAAAGTACCGCTATACAGAAAGAAAAAAAAAAATGTCTCCTTACAAAAAAAAACCATATTACCCCCCGTGCGCAAAAAGTGTCGAAATAGCAATCAGATAATTGACCCCTTAAATATTAAAGTCTTAATTGGAGTGTATAAAAAAAAAAAAAAAACGACCCAACGAAAATTCAAAATAAATATCGTTGTATATACTGACTATAAACGATTAGAAAATTGTTTAGTCTTAGATTCTGAGTGTCGTCAAGAAATTTTTTTTGCCATTTTTTCTTCAAACTAGACGAAAATTCAGTGTCGAGAAACACGATTGAGCAATATTCGACTACGGAGGATTGTCTTACGTTATAGTATTATTCTTTTTATGTTTTCATCGACATATTAGAGTTTTCACGTTTTAATCAGAATTGTAATTAGGGTGGTGGGGCCTGAAGGGCTACGGGGGTATTCGACTCGGGCTTCATTTTTTCGAGGTAGCTTTTTAAACATATACAGTGGATTCCGCTTAATGTGGACAAACAGAGCTGGTTCCAGCGTGTCCACATTAAGCGACTGCCCATAAAAACCGAAATTAATTACATACAAAACATAAAAATGTGTAGTATCAAAAAAGTTTTTATTTTGCATACAATTGAAAAAAATGTTAAACTACTGTATAAATAAAACTTAATATAACATATTGAACGCCTAATGCTAACAGTTAGACAATAAAAATTCGTGCACACGTCTCTCAATTCCGGTTGATAATATTATTTTGTTATCCCATTATCAACCTCGAAATGATGAGTATTACGAACACTAAGCGGTAAGATACGGTCGATACGGATATCCCGTCCGATGATTTTTCATTTGTTCGAAATTCCCGAAAGTTTTGTTTAAAAATTAAAAAATAAAAATAAAATACCCGACAACAAATAACGATACGTCGGTTTTATTTTTATCGATTTCTGCAGGGTTACCTCGATAAGTGTAGATAGATAACAATACAATTTCTGTACACGCCATTCCGTATAGTGAAACTAAGAAGCGTTTTCGTTACATTTCGGGGTAGTCGAAAATACGCGTCTCTTATTAAGCGACGACATTTTAGATTGTGCAAATGAAACGATAGGGGAGCCATTTTCGCTGTTTCTCGGAAAATTGGTTTTTGTTCACCCCAAAGCGAAAAAGTTTTATGCAACAACTTAAAACATTGGTATAATAATTCAGCGTGCGCGTAAATTGTTCTTCTGAGAGGTGGTATTTTTAAATTTCTTATTAGATTGATAGCGTGAAAACGCCGAGAGAAAAAATTACCTACCTAATAAATAAGAAAAATATTCAAAGAGTCTTTAAATATTTTAGTTTTTCGTTTTACTCGCGTATAATAGGTTTTCGGGTGAAAATGCGTGTCTTGCTTTTTTTTTTATAATTCATTAATGTATTATTTATCCGACTTTTAAATAGCTTATTTAAACGGATTAATCATAGACGGCAATTCATTATTTTTCATAAAAAAAAAATAATATTGTATTGTTCATATTTTTTAAGTGTTGGTAATTTGTACGCGGGACAAAGCATTTCGAAAAACCGACAATCTTGAAAATCGTTGAATTTTATTTCCATTTGTATCGTGTACGATTTATTATTGAGTAGTTGCCACGCCGGCCTCTATGCCGTATCCGTTTTAAAACACACGGGAAACTTGCGTTCAGTATAGGACAAACGTTATACCGTTGGTTTCAACGTTAAAATGAATTGACCCATTCGACTGAATGTAAATGTGCAACGATTATCTGATTGGTGGTTTTTTCGATATTTTTAAGCGTCTCCTCCGAAGAAAAACGCCGTCTGATTAGAGGATTGTGGAAGGTTACGTTTTGAATTTTCCTTTTAGTTTTTTAACAATGAAAACGACACGCGGAAACCGTTTCGCGGACCTAGCCGAAGAGTTTCTGACGGGTATATCACACGCACACGATCATTGTTGCGCAGTATTATTTTGTACGCGGACGGATCGTGCGAAACGCGTATTACCGATTATTTCGAACATTTCCCTATACGCGCAGTGGAAACGACGTCGTTGGCGATGATTCTGTTCCTCTCTCGTTCAATTCACGTTTCCAATATCATAACACGCGGGCGCTATTGCTGTTTCGGGCGGGACTGCAAACGTCGGTACGTTTCGTCGGACGACAATGATGTTGTTGTAATTTTACGCGATTATATTATTATTATTAAAGCGCGTGTGAAATTCCGGCGAGTAAACGTTCGCGGCGCACGATACGCGCGGATCACATCGCTGCTGCAAGAAAAGAGAAAAGTGTTATCTGTGATTACTATTATATACGTTATTATTATTATTATTATTATTGTTCTACGGCGGTGAATGCCAAGTGGTTAGGAAATTAGAAAAGTTTTTGCACATAGTAAATCAACGCATCTTCCGCGCGGATCAGATTAGATTATTTCCATTCCCGCGACGACAAACGACATTATTCTGTGTGTAACCGCGCTCCGAAAACTGCAGTAGAAAATATTGCGCCGCCATTCCCCACACAGGTAACCGGGTATACATATATTGTATTATTGAGTTTTTTTTAAAAAAAAAAAAAAAAAAAACACGAATTTCTCAAAAAAAATAAATATAATAACAATAATAAAACAAAATCGTACAAATAAATAAAAATTATTGTTTTCGAGAAAATTAATTAAAAAAAAAAAAAAAAAAAATCGGTTATGCAGCATTCCCTGAATGTAGCGGATCGCACGTTGAATCAGTCCTTTTCCTGTCCGTTCGGTCGCCTAAACACGCGTTTGAATTTAGTGGTCTCCTTTGAGTTCGCACAGATCATTGGCCAGCGGTTTAGGACACTGTAATTATTGATTAGAAACCTAGCTTTTTAATAATACACTAATATTATAATATACCGGTTGTTCCACGCTCGGAGTTGCCCGTACTAATTTTGTGTTTTCTTTTTATCTTTATTTCCGTTTCGATTTGTCCGTGTCGGTATATTGAACTAAAAAAAAAAAAAAAAAAAATAGGCGAAAATCGGGTAGTGCGCGGACTACGGGTTCTAGCGTACCGTACATTTTTTCCATTCGTATTACCATAGATACCCGCACAACACGGGCATTAAACTGTACATCCACTATAATAACCCTACATTCATGAGGACTAATAGCGCTGTAGTGTTGTTACTGTACCGAAAAATACAAAAATTAAGAGATGACGTTTTAAGTGTTTTCCCTTATCGCTTACCCGCCCAGTAGGGTGCATAGTTTTTTTGTTTTTTTTTTTTCATTCTTGTTACCAAAGTGGTAAGGTTGCAAGGTGCCCGTCCTATTTCAAGCCAATAATAGACAGGCAGACAGTCAGATAGACTCTTTGTTTGAAGTTGTTATGGCATTTTTTATTTCTGTTTATTATTATTATTATTTTTTTTTCTTCGTTTTATTTCATTTAATCCGTGTTACTACGGTAAACTATAATTCAACGAAAATAATTTAATTTTCGTACCACATGGTCTAAAAACCTATAATCTCCTTCAATTTTGATTTTGTGACGAAAAGTAGCCTATGGTTTTCTTCAATGTCACGTGTATCTCAATATCGAAATTCATCAAAACCCGTTCAGTAGTTTTTGAGTTAATTCGTTACAAACACACGAAAATACAAATCTTTCCTCTTTATAATATTATATTGTATATTATTACAGTGTAGAAGTGTGCATACAATGTGTTACGCAATCGTCACGACAAGTTAAAAGATATAGTCAGAATGGTATACACGGTGTATACCATACACTATAGATTCCGTTTAAAACGTTGAAACGTACTAATGGAAATATTATACCAGAACGCATAAAATATGATCTCATCAGTTATTTACACCAATAATCGTTTCTGAAGTACAATACCGATGTATTACGATCGGTGCATGAATACGAAATTCAAAACACGGACCCCCTTCATCGGAACGGAACGGATCCAGCGTGCTCGTTCCTTCAAAAACAATAAAACGTAACATAATAGACTATACACAGCAAATATCTGAACATCTGCCGTTTGTTAGACGGAAGCGGTTATTAGGGTATCTTAATCGTATTGGACACGGTTTATTCGACACGGGCCGCTCTAGACCGGGTAGGTAGGTACCTACCTATTGTAACAATAATAATGATAATAATAATAATATTATTATAGCTGATGGTAATCGGTAAAGGAAATAAATAAGTCGTTAAAACCAGTGCAGTGCAGTATCGGGGTAACGATACGGTTGATTGGTGTTTCACAGCGAATTCTCTAAGTGTACGATTAAGTAGTATCTACGCATACAAATATTTGTCTAATTTTGTATTCATTATAATAACTGGCGTTACACAATTATTAACCAATAATCGCAATATCGGAGACCTAAGCGGTTTTTATATTCATAGACATCTATTGGTTTTACGATGATGCGCGCGGAATTTTTCGGCAGAATTTCGGTTCTAGTCGGGCACATTGAGAAGGTTATTTATTTTTATTTAAAAATTTGAAACGATCGAAAACGAGCAGTTGTCATAAATCGGTTATTTTTCTCCCGGAAATATTGTTCCGAATTTCAAGAGCAGTATATATTTTATTTTATTTTTTTTTTTTTAATACGTCTGCACAGTCGGTAGTTTTATTCGTCATGCCATTAACTATACATAGGTACTCACATATACTCAACATTAAATTTAATACATTATAACTATGATAATTTACTTACTATTAATTTTATATTCTAAACTCGTTTAGTAATAATAAAATAATAATATGTTGTGTACGTCAAGCGCGGTACAAAAACGGCGTTCGTTTTCGTTATTGATTGTTTTAAATTAATAATTACAATTTGACATTCGTATAATTTTCTAAAATATCGGTAGATAGGTAGGTTTGCATACATAATAAATTAACAATTTAGTAAGTATATTATAGTTGAAAAAAAAAAAAAATCCTGTTTTGTTTTTTTCATTTGTACCACTATGCACGGTGTTACTTCCATATAATTAAGAAGTGATACATTTTTTTTCAATGGGAACGTGTAACCGTAGGTATGATAATAATATTACGCGCATCCAATAAATCATTTTAGTACGTCCGAATGCGCTTTTTAATAATATAACTTGTATAATTCCCGCGCAGTCTCGTACAAACTGTTAACATAATTAATCATCTTGAAATCAATTTTGAAGCGTATAAACGTTCGAATAAATATTATAAATTCGTCTGTATGTGCTGCAACCACGAATTAAATACGGATTCGGAGTTTAAATTTCAAATCGTGTGAGACGTGACGTGCAGACAAATGACGTGTTTTTTTAGATTCTGAGCGGAACCATCGGTTATATAGTTTCTATAACAATATGACAAAGCGTACAGCTCTTTTTAAAAAAAAAAATCCATTCTTTGTCGTCTCTCTAGCTGATTTCGACCAGTACACGTGTACCGATCGTCAACACCATTAGGGATGGGATTTCGAGTGGCAAATATTGTCGTCTATTTGACGTATCGGGGCGGTAATTTTGTTAGTTTTCCTCGGGTCAACGGGGGAAAAAGGCGGAAAAAAAAACGTGGGCAAAACGATTCGGTTGTTTTATTGTCACCCGGTGAGAAATGGTCGCAGAGACCTGGAGCGTTATTTTCTTGTATAGACACGGTATAGTTTCCAAATACACATCGAGTTATTTGTAGCTATTTGAGTCGAGTTTATTTTATCGATTCGCGAGGTTAACGTTCGTTCGGTCGTCTGCAGGACACCGATGCAACAATATCTTTTTATAATAGCTCCGAGTTCAAATTGTTGATAACATTCACACAAAAAAACCACGAAAAACGTGTAAATTATATTATATTTGTTTACAGCCAGTTCGAAGTCCGTAAACATATTAAACCCAGAGGATTATTGAACCGCGAGCTCGTCCGTAGATACTTGCAGATATTTTGTTTGCGACGTCGCGTTCAATAGAATTTTTAACTCGTTCGCCATTAATAGGCCGCGGTAGCAGACGTCAACGGTATCGGGTTTTCATCTATTATTTGTTTTGGCGATTTTGAAACGAAATTTCGGACAGTGGACGTGATATTATTCGTGTTGTATTATATCGGTACACGGTTTTACCGTTGTGACTTTTAACCGCGGCCGACGGGCGCGCCACCGCGCCAGTCACAAAACTGCAACACGATTATTCAAGATCCGCTATTATAGTTCTCACGCGTGATTCGATTGAATTGTTCGACGACTACGACGACGACGACGTGGCCCCGAAAGGTTATCCGATTGACATCTCAATTGGTTCTCGCGGCGGCGCTGACACGCCAGGGGGTTGGGTATAATAGTAATAATAATAATAATAATAATAATAATAATAATAATAATAATAATGAGGAGGAGGAGGAGGAGGAGGAGGACGTGGTAAAGAGGACGAGGATTAGGATACAGAAATAATCATAGTAAATAATAATAATAATAATATATAATACGATAATAATATTATTAATAGCGTCGCGGATACAATTAGTCGCTGTCACCGGATTGGAAAACGATTATACGCCATTAACCGTGCGCTCACGGTGTAATAATAACGTTGTTATTAACCGCTCTCGCTGCGCACAATATACAGGGTGAAATTTTTTTTTTTCACAATCCGGCGGTTGTCTACACACGAAGATTTCGAGTATACAAAGTTAATTTCGGCCGTTACCGCCTACCTACCTACTTACCTACCTACCTATATAAAACCGTTTTGAATTATAACACCCGTCTTGCAGTATCGCGCGATATTTTCAACACGTTTACCCCTATTCGCCATGAACACAATATTTTATCGAATGTTATGTCAACTATTCGATATTCAAATAGTTCAAATAGTCATACTCGACGAGTCCGACCTGTCGTTTAGAAAAAGGATGTTAAATCGTTGACCCTATTCTCTACTATCCTATCTTATCGGATTCCCTATAATCGTCCTGATTAAATGTTAGACTCTCAGTTAAAACGTGTCATTTAGACGGTAATATACCATGAACGAATCAATATTTTTATGGAAAATCTGTATCGAAAACGGGGCTGTTACGTGTTTATAACGTGCAGAGTAATGGTGAAATTTCGGAAATACCGTAATTGAACGATCATCTCTAATAACGACCGAAGAAACTTGCAAAATAAATTTTACTCGAAATCTCTATAAGTATACTCTTACCCGGATCGTGATAAAGAAAAATAAATCAAATCACCCTGTACATGTTAATAAAACGTCGGTTTGTAATAATTGTATGTGCGTGTGTATCGTCGAAAACGTGTTCGGTGCCCCGATGACCTTATCCACCCGTAGGTACCTACACGCCGATTACCGGGGATAATATAGTCTTTTGATCTCGGTCGAAGTGAAAAAAAAAAATAATAATAAAATAGTGACACGTCAAACTTCATTAGTCCGCGCGAGACCTGCAACGCGTGTAGTGAGGCTTTTTTGATTTATTATCACTGCACTGTTTTTCTCCGTCTGTTTTTTTTTTTTAATACATTTCATATGACGTGCGCGGTCCAAATACAATCATTTTTTATTCGTTTAATAATATTATAACAAGTATACTTATATAGATACGAGCTGTGATGTTTCCATCAATTTTTTCGAGCGTATACTATAACGTCCTGTGCCTTACATGAAGTATTTTATATCTTTTTTTATTGTTTAAATTGTTTATAAGGAAATGGATACATTAATTATAAATTAAAATAAAACACTTGGAGCGTAGTAATTTTTTTCTCGACTCTTCCGTTGCCCAGGTAGCTCAGAAATCAATACAATTGATAACAATTTCCCGATTTTCCAATTTATTAAGAAAACTACAGGGAAAACCAAGAAATGGCATTTCCAATAAACCAACTATATAGATCAAAAATACTACAAGAAAGTCCTTATAAAGTTTTTGTTTGTAGTAAAATTTCTGGTAGGAAAATAATTATTTTTTATTATAAAACTTTCCTCGTTTTACTCGGAATCTAAAAAAACCGGAAAAAAATGTTTTAAATTTTTTAGTTATAATTATTAATAAAATAAATACAATTTGTATTACTATTAACGATTTGAGTTGCATAAGTGGTATGAACTTTGAGCGTACGATAATAATTATATTATATCATGATAAATTTAAAAAAAAAATAAATGAAAGTATTTGAGCACATAATATGTGCATTGTGCCCATGCTTTTCTCCTAAAATTGACACTGTTTTAGCACTGCATATTATGTCTTGTTATTTTTGGAAACTTTAAGTGGCTCTATCTAAAGCACCAGTTGAGCTCAAACTTAGATCAGCTTTTCATAATTTGGCTAGTTCTATACATATAACATACTGTAGTTCTCGAATTTGAATTATACACTACTAGATTGAAATGATAAAAGATGGATTATATTTCAATATGAATTCCACCTTGTTGAAATGGGTTTTAGCTTTGTATACGTCTAAAGACTCCCGCCCCCTATGAAATTAATGCGAAATTTTGTATACGTAATATTGCGTTCGTGTCGAGAATAAGCATGTTAAACTTTAAACCACCATTATGAGATTTCCCATCCCAAACATTTTTATGTTTAAATTTCAACCATTTTTTTTTTTTGTTTTTTAGTATACGAGTATAGCGCGTACTGTGCAGTGTAGACTTATTGTTTTACGAAGAATATCATCGGTCATAGAAAATAGAGGAAGGGGTGTGTTTCGGACTTTTTCGACGGAACTCCGACGTTCACGGGTGGTGGCGTTTTTTTCTTTAACCCTCGACAAAAAACGAATAACTAAAAGAAAAAAAAAAAAAAAACAATTTCGAACGTCGCGTAGAATATTATTATTATAATGTTATAATCCGTGTTCAGAAACGCCTATTTTCGCGAATCAGTCGCGTGTTGACAGCCGGCAGGAGGGTCGGAATGATGAATTCGCTTTTTGACTGCTCTATATCTGTATGCGTATACCTTCGCAGCACCGTCTTCGCGGCATTATACGAAGTTAATTTCCGCGCTGTCAATCAAAAAATTGGCACGGAGTCCCTCGCCGCACCTCGTCGCACCCTCTCCCCCCCCACCCCTTCAGCCCCCTACCCGTTCCGGTTTCGCGCAGAGGCGTCAGAGTGTCTGCGTCGTATATGCGGTACATAAATATTATATTCGCTCGCCCGTCAAAAAACTTCGAGAGCGCCGACGAAGACCCGTTCCAAAAAAAAAAAAAAAAAAAGAAAAAATAATTGGAGACAGGCGCGCTATAATATAACGTATAACACGTTACGGTATTATACGCGGGGCAAATAGTTTTGTAAAAGTTTTTTTTTTTTTTTCATATTGCACATTAAAAACGCACGATACGCGCGCAATCTTTCCGCGGCCGTTTCGAAAACGAAAGAATTATTAATATCGTTGTCCGTGTTTGCGTGTTCATACGTCCGACGTCGTTGTAATGTTTCAATAACCAATACCGACGGTCTGCGAAACGCATTCTCGGCGTTTCGTCCACAATGACGTTTTCTCGAAAAAAAGACTCTCGCGCGCCGATACGAAATTACGCGCGAATATCTATTGTACCACGCCCTTCTGCCCACGACCGCTGACGTTCCGGGCGCGCGCGGGAAACGCAGGGCCCGTTCAAATTTCTTACGTGTATAATTGCATTGTTGTCATGCGTTGCCGTGCGCGCGTACGCGCGTCGTAACGAGGGACAGTTTCGTATCATAATTACGGCGAACGTGTATACGGGATACACGATCCGATCAATATAATAGGGATAATATTCAACGTAAACAAACACTTTACGCGTGAAACGTCCGACGAGTTAATAAATCCCTCGTCGAACACCCTTATTGGATCCAAACGAACAATACGCAAACGTACCCGTCAATGCGATTTGAATTCATGAACTATGAAACCCTTGCACTCTACGTTTCAAGTTATTTGTTTTACCGTTAGAAACCCCGTCTGAGTTACGCTCATGCGCCAACAGTCAAACATTAGTGTTAAGTACTCGCGTTTGGAAAAAAATATCCCGTGCGTTTTCAACGGGACTATTAAATCGTTCGTATTCGAATGATAACAGACTGATAAGATGAAGTACGCCGTGTACACTAATCGCGCGAACTATAATTTCAATAACATTTATCCGCTATAATAACGACTGTAATGTTTTAAAATACATTTGTATATTTGTCGTTTCCCTGATATTTAGAGAGCTGGGGAAAAGAAGGGGGGGGTATGTTGAAATAATTTTTCGAATTTGTTTGCGTTTTGCATCCGTAATATCCGTTATACATTGCAAAACTAGACTATTATATATTTTGCATAATAATAATGTGCTATTATCGCTTTGAGAACCCCCAACGCCAAAACAAATTCGACAACTCCATTATACCGGGTAATGGTATTTTATTCAATTGTAAGCGCGCACCTAAATAATTTAAACGGAAAAGCTGAGGACCAACTTACGATTAAGTAAGTACGTTTCGTTTAACATCTCCCGAAGTTACATCTGATAAGACCAGGAGAATTTTTAGTTAAAATAATAACGATTCAAAAATTGCTCGCGAGTTCGTAAATACTGCGGGCGGTGAAAACCGGAGGGACGAGGGAGTATATCCCCACGTTTGCAATTAAAAAGGAAGAAAATAAATTGGTTTTGAAATAATATTTTAAAAACTCACACGGGTACGTTGTGAAAATATGTCACTATGACTACATTATTTATTATTGAAAGTTTGATATGTTTCGTTTTTTATTTTTTTATAATAATACACTGCGTGTAAGATACTTACGTAATCGCGTATGTAATCGTACCCGCAACTTTTGATAAGTGTATAATATCCGAAATTAGCGACGAAGCGTTTTTTGAAGGAATTTCCGGTAGGTGCTTGGGTTTTATAAAATTGGCTTGCACCCCCACCAACACAGCCCACAGTTACGGTACCATTCGCGGATGGATTCTAGGTCTATTCAAATGAGTACAAATAGCAATCTCGAGATTGAATTCGTGTCAGTCGGCCCGAATTAACGTAACTAGACGGTTGCGCGTTGCTAATAAATATAATTGTGTTACGATTTCACGGCGACTAAAACAATATAAATTCGAGCGCGGTGGACGACACCGAGAATTCCGACGCTCGAATAGACGATCCGAGACGGAGGCGAATGAGACTTTCATCAATTGAGTTAGAATAACGCGGGTATTTACCCTAGAATGTGGCTTTTAAACAAACGAAGACAGTTGAAATCGTCTCGCTTTTCGTGTTCGGCGATCTGGTTATTCGGTTTTGTCGCCACATTCTCTTCCCTGTTGCAATCAGCGTTATTTTTGTTTTAAACAACAGTAAACCGCAGTGTCGAGAACTTATAGTCGATGTGGTCGTTGGATTTTTCCATATTCGTTACGCACACATCGCGTACATTTTCGTTCCGAGGCTGACCGCAAGGTGGGGTATCTACAGCTACAGCTCAACGAAACCTCGTCAAATCGCGAGTCCCCCTGTTGACGCGCGCTTCGCAGACAGTCATCATCGCGCCATGCCACTAAGCTTAAATTACGTATACCCGTGTACTAATTTAAAAAACTAATTCCGATTGAAAACCGTAACGGTCGCGTACGTATATATAACCGGCGAATTCGCGTACACAACGAAACCGTTAACAAAAACATTATTTCGGGATGCGGCCGACGATACACCCCCGTGACGATATAATGTTACGACAGAGATTTAAAACTGCGTATACTGCACTATAATAATAAATGGAAAAATAAATACGCCCTATGTGATTTTTTTTTTTTTTTTTTTTCCCAGTGACATTCTCGCCGCGCAACAATGCGGACATTATCGGGGTTCCGTTCTTACGTTTAACAAAACATTCGATGTGTGTACACCATCAACACTATTGTTATTATCATTATTATTATTATTATTACCGTCGTCGTCGTCGTCGTCGTTATTATCGCGTCGGTGTTGCGCCCGGCCGTGACGCGGCGTACACGCGTCCACGTTGCGCAGAAGACGCGGACGAAAATTTCAATCGGGATCCGCTGTCGCCGGGCGACGACGGTTCGGGATGACTAATGACGCCGCGGCCCGAAACGAATTGAAAACTCAATTTATTTTGCTGACGCCTACGGACGAGGCGAGCCGCCGCGCCGGGTACGGGTACACGGCCCCCGCGGGCACAATGGGCACGCCCGCGGACCGCCGCCGTAACACCTGCGGCCCGTCGCCCGCCGGTGACGTGACGGGCAGACGGGTACGCGAGGAGATTATCGGCCGGTACGCGTATGGACACCGCAATAGTTCGCGCGCGTTACGGGGTCCGGCGGCGAGCGTGTAAACCGTCGACGGCGGCGACGTACCCGGCGATTTCCCGTTCCCCGGCCGGGGCGGATACGCGCGAAATTTCGCGGGGTTGGCGTTACCCAAACGGGTGTTTATTTTCTCTTTTTTTTCCCTTTTTCTTTTCACTGTACGCTGTGTTCACCGGTAAGACGCGAACGTTTTACCGCGGTAACCGCTGTTACGCCGTTAGCGGTTTCGGAACAGTGTACGGGAATCGCCGTAAAAACGTTTTGCGATTCCGGGCGGCGCGAGAAACGCGCCGGGGTGGCGTTACCACACGGGTGTTTATTTCCTCTTTTTTCCCCTTTTTCTTTTCACTGTGCGCTGTGTACGCTGGTCCTACCGGAAATCATGCTCCGGAGTATCACGATTTCTGGAACGGGACTTTCTCGGGCCGGCAATTTTAAGAATGTCGTTTTTTCGATTTTCCCAGGAGTTTTCCCAATAAGTGGGAAAAACGGGAAAATGTACGGAAATAATGCTTTCACGGTTTTAGATTTTTTTTTTTTTTTGTTTTGTTGTAATTCAGTTTAAAATGTTCGTAGAGACTCCAAATTTGGACAGCAACCTTAAATTTGCCTTTTATATGCGTGGTCAAATTTTAAAAAAATCGCCAGAATAAGTTCATGATGGGACAGAAATACAGAATTTGATGTTTTGATTTATATTAGATTAAGTGTTGGGATAAAAAATATTTTATATTATGCTCGAAAACATACTCTATTTTACAGTAAAAGTTCCATAGAAAACGGTTCATCCGTTTCAAAAATAATCTCGGACAGACAGAAAGACTAATTTTATTTATATGTGTATAGATTGTACTAAAAAAAAACACAAATAGAAGTAATAACTAATAAGTAAGTAATTTTTTATTTTGATTTTTAAATACCTACTTCTAAGACTTGTATAAGCCCAAATCAAGAGGAATAGGCCAAAAAATATGTTTGCCCTTTTTTGAACTTATTCCGGTCCACTGTGCGTCGAGCTATTTGTAAACTTTTTAATTGTTCGGAGTTTTTTCACGTAATTTTTGTTCAGTAGGAACTCTGTGAATAAAATTGTTCGACCAAACAGGAATGCTAGAAAATTTAACAGTAGGATAATGATACTACTGTTAAATTTTCATTATAAGTCGTAATTTGGGGTAAAAAAAAAAAATTTAATTGAGTGTATTAATGTAGATTTTTTTTTATAGAAATTTTAATGTCAAAGTTTAAAAGCCACACTGTTAACCGAACTCCGCTCAGAATCGTTTTTCGTTAGACATATAAGATATATAGGTTAATCGTTGCGTACAGATATGCATTAACATTAGACCTTCCAAACTTCTCATCTACAACAGCGGCCCACCAAACGTTCAAAGTATGTCCGTATTTTTTCACTTTGAAATTGTCCACTACATTGTTACTTATTGTAATTCGATAATATAAATGTACATAGACAAAGCCATTATGGGAGCAGATCTGTCGGCACGTCTGAAAAAAAAAAAAAAAAAAAAAAAAAAATCGCGCGTCTTTACAGTCTGTGTGTATGGACACGATATAAGATGAATAAAATGTATATTGCGATTTATAATATTTAACGAAATGTTAACATTGACAGTTGTCTGAAAAACGAGTTTACAAATTTCGTTAAATAATCGAATTGAAAAAGTTATATATATATATTTTGTTTTAATTTCGTGCAACTCAAATCTCTGAATCTTACAACATTGTATATTATTATCATATACGTATACATTAACCAAACGCGTGTAGTTGATTATATTGTGATTAGCACGTGCTTAACCATGAAATGTTAATCGATTTGTTTGAAAATTGAATGTTAAAAAAAAAAAAAAAATTAAAACCAAAATTTCTTATCGTAATATTTTTTACGCAAACGCAATGACTATGGTGTTTCGTATACCCAGGTACATATTATGCACGTATTAGGTACCCATATAAATTATTGTATTCAATTAAATTGGAAATATTCGTCGTTTAGTTTTTTTCGAGGCCAAAAGAGTATATTACCCATGCATTATATCTGTAAATGTAATTTAAAATATCTGTTGAAAAATTACGCCGTAATGAAATTGTGATTTTTTTTTATATATAATTTCAATAATTTATTCTACTCGATAAGTTACATCAGACGACGATGATGACGAAACCCATAAACGATATCGTCACACCCGCAGGAATACGTATACTTTATACCCACTCGGACAGCGTCGGTTTGTGCGCGCACAGTGTGTAAGTAAAATTGGCTGCATCCGAATTCCGTCCCAATAGTAAAATTTGAATTCAAGGATACACTAGTTCCGTCCCGGGTTTTTAAAATGGATATACTAATCCCGTCCCGTGTTATCTATTTAGTTATACGAGTTCCGTCCCGTTTTGTATTTTCTATACTATATTAATATAGCATACAATTTACGACTACTACGGTAACAATTTTATACTATACAGAAATAAAGATAATATTGCTTTCAGTTATCACACCAAATAATCGAATTTGTATACATTAATACATAATATAATTTGAATTTTTCCTGTATTTTAACATTGTTAAGAAAAATGTCTATATAAATTATTATTTTTTTGTTTCGTATAAATTTAATGTAATAACAAATTTGTATTTATGAGAGCAAATGCTACGTTTGAATTTGATGTACTTAACATTTATGTATTATTTTAACATTGATAAGAACGTTTTCAACCGGGACGGAATTTATACATACCTTTATTTCACCCATGACGGAATTGGTATAAAAAAAGATTGTTGGGACGGAACTCGGAGGCAGCCGGAAAATTGAATAACGACTCGATAATAACAATTTATTATAATTAGAGAGAGACCGTAATTAAACGGATTTGCACGTTCACACAGAGTGTATGCGTCACAAGATGTGCCCACTGAGCGTATGCACGGTCATATTATAAAGGTTTGAAATGTGGGCGTTTCAAATCAAATCGATTTCACAGACCAAATTTCATTTTGGATATTGGTGAATATTTTAATGGGTTAGCCGTACTTCGTTATTAGCAGTGGTGGCTCGAAGGAGCGTAATTTGAACCGCGTTATTCGCGAAAACCCGTGTAGGCGAGTCGCGGTTGTTCAGAAATATAACAAAAAATGATTATATTTTTAAAAAAACGACTCATCAAAAGAATTTTAGACTGTGGAAATTCGATAAATTTGACAAACTTTATTGAAAAATATAACAAACCCCAATACATTAGTGGTAGGGGGCGGGGTATTTGGGATAGATAGGTAGGTGAGTGGAAAATGTGTATCCGCGGTCGGTGGTTCAAGGTAAACATACTTCGAGTCACCACCGGTTATAAGTGCGCATAAAATTTGAGTATTTTATACGCTATATTATAGTGAATAAACGGACTATTTTCTCTTTTCAAATCGGAATGATACAACAACAATGACGGCCGACAATGAAAACACGAGAATTAATAATATAATGATGTTTATCGACATTAATTTAAAATTGTCACGGAAAAAGTTCTGATAAGCCAAAACAATATTTCTTAATTTGGGAAAAATAATGTTGTTTCTGTCTAACGCAGTTCCGGGTTTGAAAACAGGAACACGGCTGCGAATTGCTGCGAATTACGACGGACGCTGTGACACGACACTGCACTGCGGCTTTTACACGGTCATCACGGAAGACCGTGCAACGATTGTCTCGTCGGTGGTTATAAACGTTCGTTGATCGGTATAATACATATTGTAATTGTATAGTTTACCGATGTTAGAACTTATCTCGGGGGCTTTTTGCTATTTACATTTGTTTTTAATCGATTTACGGTCATTGGAGAAAATTCAAGACTAGACCGTATTGGATGCATTACCAATCAGCGGCGTGTATAACCCAGGATTCGAGTGTTACTCAAGCAACACGTTAAACGTGGATAGGTGGGTACTGCCAGAAAGACGATAATGAATTCATAGTAATAGGAATGCAATTCAGCGTCGTTTAATCGGCAGGTAAAACGGCAGGTATTACGAGGGCGGGTCGCCTAAAATTATTTTAGTGGCCATAGCGGGGATACTGACTGGGTATGATGATTCCGCCCTGTACATACAGCAAAACTTCCGTGCAACGGTCACCGAAGGGACCAGAACTAATGACCGTTACACAGAGGTGACCGTTAACGGAAGTTTTACTGTAATATATTTTTATTTTGCGATTTGCTTAGAGTTTTATTTATTTTACCTACTTAAATATATAATTTAACTATGCCACAAACTAAAATATAAACGATCAGTAACTGTGTGTTATTAATTGATATGTTTTTATTGCGTACAATGTACACGCATGAGTGCGTGAGTATTTTGAAAGTTTTTGCGCATAATACGTTGTCATTTTTACTCTGCGTGTTTGCATCACATATTTAGCAACTTTTTACCGCGTACAATTCCGGTGTCTAATTATTATATCTGCTAAATGGGTTTGTCGTAAACGCGCGTAGGTATAACGATTACGGTTACACGACGATGATGGTTACGGCTCAATAACCTTGAGCGATTTATCATAATAATAATAATAACAATGTTATTACTATCGAGCCCTTGTTATTGTTGTTACCGCGCTATACCTATATACAGGGTGATCGATCTATTGTTAGACACCCATTATTTCGGAAAGTGCAGACATTTTCGGAATCTGTTTCATAGAACATTTAAGAAACAAGCAGCTCTACGATTTTACTCTTATGTTATTTTTTTGTCACCCTTATTTTCGGGGGCAAATCTACTACCTACTTTTGGTTTTCAAATATTGGCGACCCATATTGAAAATTCCATAAACAGATGGAGTATTGGTTAAAATAAATTTTAGTATTGACGTTTTTGATTTCCGTCAATCTGTTGATTAGATGTTCCACTTTTAAGTTTGGGTCGGTGGAGAGTAACGGAGGACCATTCGTGCGGCAACACGGTGCGCCACCGTTATAGGTAATTCAATGTACATCTATAACCATTGCGAACGAAAAAACGATTCTGAGCGGAGTTCGGTTGATAGTGTTGCTTTATCGACATTGTACATATTTTATCGTTTTCCCGACGTTTTCACCATGGTTTTCCCATTTATTCAGAAAACTTCTGAGAAAATCATACAATAAAGTACTTTTCTTGTCGGATTTACTTTCGGAAAAAAGTGCTATCATTGTAAATCGAAGCGAAGTTGCTGGCGGAAGAGTGTGTTCGCGGAATTAAAAAAGGGCAATAATATTTTTTTACTAATACCTGCGGTCGTACATTTCCCCGTTTTCCTCCGTTTTTGTTCTGGTTTTTCCCATTTATCGGAGAAACACCTCGGAATATCAAAAAATGACCACCCTAAAGCACCTCTCCGGTCCGATTTCTTTTCGGAAAAGGTGCTATACTTAAAAATCGGAGCAAGATTTCTAGTAGAAATGTTGTCCACAGAAAAATATAAACGAATGCACATCATTGTTATAACCACATAAGCTTCGCTTCCCTCCGCTATGAAAACAAAATAAAAATTAAGGCGAACATAAATTAAACATAAACGCGAAATCGCAGAGTCGCGCTCGTTTCCCGAGCGTTTCGCGACGCGGATTCCGAAAAGAGTCAACGCTTTCCGGACGCATAACGAGCGCAGTGTCTTACCACAGGCCGATCACTCTGTATGTGCGATTATCACATAAGTACACGTTTAAGACCTATCCGAACCCGTGCGTAAAACCACACGACGATGGGCGGTGGTTTACGGGGGTCTTTATTTTTTTTGTTTTGTTTCGTGATTGGCCAAGCCGCCCGGTTTACGTATTATTTTAAATCTTTTTAATAACTTGGGCATGACCCGCAACAATTCCCGCGGAATAAACGAATATACTCGCGGGCGAGCGCGCGCGCGCAATAATTACGTTATTATTTAATTACGATGACGAGCCGATATTGTTTCGGGGGGGAGGGGGGGGTAGGGGGGACCACCGACAATAATATAATAATAATGCGCTCGCCGAGTTAATTGCCTATTTGTTGTGCGCGCGCGCGCGCGCGCGATTTCTACGCGCGCGCACGTCACGGCGTTCGTCCTAAACGCGTTTATTGTAATACCCAGCGCCCTCGAGCGGGAACGAGCGGTTTCGTTTTGTTTTCACGCACAACACGCGGACGATTATTGTTTTGTTTTCGTTCCCCGCCGTCGCCGGGACGGTCGGAAAATCTCCGAACGGACCGGGCCGCGGCCGCGCGGCGCGCGGACGGACGGACGGACACGAATATCGCGGGATTGTTTTCCGAACGACGCGGTCACGTCGCCGCCGCCGCCGCCGGTCGTACCGATCATTCAATAATCGTTTATAATTCCCGAATGACTATATTATTATTATTATCATTATTATCGTCGGTCATCATTATTATTATGATTACACTCGGTGTTACTGTTATTGTTGTACGAGCGTACCGCGCCGCGGGTCACCGATTAAAATATCGTACGCTCGAGTGTACAATATCGTATTGTTACGTGCCTATTATGGATATTATTAACGAGCGGCGGCGGCGGGACGGGGGAGGTGTGGGGGGGAGGATTGTTGTCGATGGGGGGNGGGGGGGGGGGGGGGGGGAAACACGCGGAAAAAAAACGCCAGACAACCGCTCGGGTACAATACCGATATCTGAAAGCCAGGCACCTGAATACAATAACGATTAGGGTTCGGGACGTTTACGATGCGAAGTAAAGTAATTTTAACGCGTACGCTAAAAAATTACCGGATACGCGGTAAAAATCGTGACGTTACGATTTTTAGTTTACCAAAAACAAAAATAGCCGAGAACGTAAGATACAGACGGGAATTCAATGTACGTCCGAAAACAACGATAAACCGTTGGTGACGAGAAAACGATTCTAAGCGGAGTCCGGTAGACAATCATGCTTTGTCGACAACGTACGTCATTATTAAGTGAAATAGTTAAATAGGCTTTACGTATTTTCTTTCGTAATATTTGTTTAATGTTGTACCGATTTCCCCAGTTGTGCTGCGCTTTTTCCCGGGTTTCCCATGTTTTATCTCGGTTTTTCACATTTCGCCGGGAAAACACCGAGGAAAATCGAAAAATGATCTCCCTACGGGTACCCGAATAGTAGTCGAATTTTCCTTCGGAAAATTGCCGGCGGAAAAGTTATCCGTAGAAAAACAATAATAAATAAACATCATTTTGTAATCGATAAATCCCCCGCTCCGCTCAGCAGCCGGAACAGGGGGAAAACCGGCACTTCTGCGCGCAGAAACGACATCGCTTCTCGTTATCGGCGAAATTTCACACGTTCGTTTCGCACGCGGACGCGAATTCAATCGCGCCGTACACCGTGTCTCGACAGTCCTCTCTGCCGTTTTCCCCGTCCGAAACGCTCTGGCGCGCCGGTATCGGTGCGAAACGCGCAACGATAACGACCGATAACGTCGGGTGCACGTATCGCGCGTGAAACCGTCTCGAGAAATTAACGCGCCGGGAAATCGTTGGGGGGGTGAGGGGGTGGCGGGGAGTAAGAGACCGGTTGAAGACGGGACGCGGCCATGTTTCGGTTAGGGCGCGGAAGTGCGCCGCCCGCGCGACCCCTGCCGGCGTCGTGTCGCGTTACAATACGCGCGCGTGCACGTACGGACAACACGCACGGCGGCTGCGCCCTCCCGGGGTCCCCGGGCCGCGGCGTCTCCCTCGACCCGGGCGCGTTACGCGCGCGCCGCGTCATTTGCATAGCCAATTATGCGGCACACACGATTATCAGACCGTTAAGACCTTATTTGCATGTGGCCCGCGTTACGGACGCGCGCGTAGGCCACCGCCGCATCGCCGCATCAGCGTATGTGCACCGAATCCGCGCGCACCCCGCCACCCCCCACCCCACGGCGTAATGAAGACGACGCGGACCTGCGCGCGCGCTCGCGTATTCGTGTTCGCGTTGGATGTGTGATGATGATGATGATGATGATGATAATAATAATAATATATAAGCCAAAGACGTCGTTGTGCGTACGCGTATACGTACGTATTATAGCGTGTATACAAGCGACGGAACGGAGGGGCGGGCGCCCGCGCCGGGTATAATAATTAACCGCGGGCGTTTATTATAATTAAACCTCTCACTCGCTCTCTCTCTCTCTCTCTCTCTCGTCCCCCCTCTCCCCTCCTCTCGCTCCCTCCGTCCTCCCGCCGCCCATCCGTCCCGCCCAACCGCTCTCCGTCGCTCCGCGCGCGTCTTGCCGTATGATATCCGGGAATTTCCACTAACAACTTACCGCGCTCGGGAACCATCATCCGTCGCCGTCGTCCGTAAACCGCGTACACACCCACCTGCGTCGTACGGCGTTTTCCCGGACCGCATTAATCAAATTTCGAACTTTAACATTGTTTCGCCCCGCAGCGTCTTATGCGCCGGGTTACTATTATTCTCGGGGCGCGCTCGCCGAAACCGTCCGCGCTTTTCGGCAAACAATAGTCGCGAACCGTGTAACACGCCGGCCGCCGTGGCCGGTGGCGAAACGAACGATTTCGGGAATGTCTCGGGTCTCCGCCGCTGTTGTTTTCCACGACGACGGTTCACGGGTCTTTAGAACCGACAACAACGGGCGACGACCGCGACTAAAACGCGCGCGCGCCTAACGTTCGGTTGCCGCGTTGCGCGTTTTAGTTCCCGGCCGGAACGGGCGCGGGACGTACGTCGGTTTTGCAACGGCGTTCGTTTGGTTTTTTTCCGGTCGACGACTTTTCCGTACCGGAAATTTCGCTCCGGTTTTCAAGGCGCGGCGACTTTGCCGAAAGGACACTCGCGTATAGGGAGGGGGGGAATGGGTGAGGGGCGGTGTCGCGACTTGACTTTCGTTGACCGGCGGTTGAAGCTTCGATAAGGCGCGACTGTTTGAAAAAAACGCATCGCAAGCCGACGTGATCCGGACATGTGCCGCGCGACCGGAGACGTCGCAGTGGTAGCCGCAAGCGCGCACGAACAAATATGACGTGATAATCAACAGCAACACGAAAATTCGCCGTCGGAATACGCAACAGCTTATGATAACACAAACGCGTGTGGGACCAACCGTCTGCCCGACCGTCTCGCACCGGGCCGTTTGCCGCCGCCCGTACGGTGCAACAACGACAATAACAATGATAACAACGCGATAATATCGCGCTGCCGCGTCCGTGATTGCACACGCGCGGCACACACACACACACACGTATACAGGTGTGATATAGCCACGCGTTTCAGACGTATTCTTCGGTTCGGTGTCCGTTCGGAACCCGCGTCGGCCCGCGGAGAAGACGAACGGATATGAAAAAAAAAATAAAAAAACACGATCCGCCGACGCACGCTGACAAACGCGCGGCGCACACACACACACACACACACACACAGGACCGCGACACAATTCAATACGTACGTACGTGTGTATGCGTGTGTGTACGCGCGTACACGTACACTACCGTCGTATCGCGTACGGTCTCGAGTCNAACAACGACAATAACAATGATAACAACGCGATAATATCGCGCTGCCGCGTCCGTGATTGCACACGCGCGGCACACACACACACACACACACACACACAGGACCGCGACATAATTCAATACGTACCTACGTGTGTATGCGTGTGTGTACGCGCGTACACGTACACTACCGTCGTATCGCGTACGGTCTCGAGTCCTCCCCCCCGGCGCCGGACACGCCCGACGTTCCGACTCGGCTGCAGCGCCGTACGACAGTCGGTCGCCGGTCGTCCCGCTATCGTTTCGCGTTCTTACCCGCCGTTATTGTACCGGCGTTGCCGACTGTGACCGACCATCCCGCGTGCGCCGTCGGCTGACCGTAAGCGCAACGATAATAATTACATAACGCCTCGGTTTTTTCCCTTT